>JAJJKW010000314.1:0-52422 GCA_023805745.1 Isotricha sp. YL-2021b | reverse complement strand
AAAATTATAAAGATATAAACTATGGAATTGAGAATTTATGACAATAATCAGAAATAAAAAAACTTTCTAACTTTATATCCATTTGTCAAAACTGCAGATTTATTAATTTTGTTAGTAAAAATTATTAAAAAATAATTGTAATTTTCCATTTCCACTTAATAATATCTAAAAAATATATTATAATTGGAGGAAAAATACCAATCAAAGAGAACAATATTTTTTAAATTTCATTGATAATTTCCTCCTTTGTTTAAATAAAAAAAAGTTAATAGAAAAAAATTCACTAAATTCCATATTAATTTCCATAAATTTTTTTAGATATATGAATTATATTTATATTAATTTAAAGTTTTTGGTAATGCAGAGAAATTATTACCTTGGATTTTTTCAAAAATAATATCAGAAAAAATTCATGAATTTCAAGAAATAAATTTAAATTATGAAAACATGAAATGATAATTGGAAAATCTGGAAAATATAGATAAGAAATTTATTTAATTTTTTTATACCAATATAACAAATAAGATTATATTTTTAAAAATGTTTTTTAACTTTTTTTGTATAAAATTTTAATATTTAATTTTATTTACTTTCATTTTTTGTATTTATTTAAATTTTTGAATTATGAAATTATATCAAAAAAAATACAGAAAAAAACTTAAATACATTCAATTATTATCAATAAATTGTTTTTTAAAATTATAAATTATATAAAAATAATGAATGAAAAAACATCTTTAAAAGAAAAAAAAACATTTAAGAACAAAGAAACAATAAAAGCAAATAAAGTGAGAAATCTTCTTTTAAAATTATCTGATAATGAATTAAAAAAAAAATTTAAAGATGAACACACATTAATTAATTCAATATCAATAAATCAATTTATAAAAAATTTTCAAGAAGATTTTACAATAACCTTAAAACCAAAAAGATTTATTTATAAAAAAATGAATACAGTAATTATACCTCAAAAAATAGATTTTGAAACAATAATATCTCCTATAGAAAAAGAAAAACAAATTTCTATTCATAAAAAATTAACAATTGGTCAAAATAATTTAAAGTTATTATTAAAAGATGAAAAAGAATTAAATTCAACTAATGAAAATTCAAATATTAATTCAGAAGAAGATTTAGAATTTACAAAAAAAAATTGTCAAAAAAGTTTTGATTATTTACAAAAATTATTCAAAAATTTACATGGGGATTTTGCTGGGAAAAAAATACTTTGTGAAGATACTTTAGATGAATTATTAAAGTTAAATATTGAATTTTTTGAAAAAAAAAAAAAATCTAATAATAATAATTTTTAATGTAAATTGAAGTTAAAAAATATTTTATAATTGAAAATAGAAAAATTAATTGTTCTTTATTTATAATATTTATATAGAAAAAAACCAATGATATTAAAAAAATTTAATGAAAAATAAATATTATAAAATAATTTAATAATCATTAGAGTTTTGTATATAATTTTGAGAACGAAGATTATTTAATTGAGAACCTAAATCTTCAACTTTTGATTCGAGATTATTAATTTTAATGTTTAAATTCTCAATTTGTTTTTGTGTTTCTGATTGAATATTATCTAAAGTATCGATAAGTAATAATTGTTTTTGTGATAAAGAATTCATTTGTTGTAATAATGAATTTATCAATGAAGGATTAATATTATTTATGTTTGTATTATTTGAATTATTCTTTTGTTTATTTTTATTATTGTTGTAGTTATTATTAATTTTATTATTATTATTAAAATTATTTTCTTCTAAATTATTTTTGGAATTTGAATTAATGCTTATTATATTAATATTGTGATTATTATTACTTATTTTATCAGAATTATTATCATTGAGATTACTATTATTATTGTTATTCCTTTGATTTTTTAAATTATTATTATTATGTGAATATTCTTTTAATGAATTATTGTCTTCTTCATAATTTCTTTGTTTTGGATTTATTTCTTCATTTTGATAGATATTATTATTATTTTTTGGTGATTCTTTAATATAATTTTGTATTCTTCTCTCATTTATTATTTCTTCATTATCATATTTATCTTCATTATATTTATATTTATTTTCTTTATTTTCATTGTAAATATCTTCATTATAATCATTATCTTTAATTTCATTATAATGTCCATCTTCATTTATTTCATTATTTCCTCTTTCATTATCTTCATAATTATTATTATCATTTTGATTCAAATTTTGAGGAACTCCTTTAGCAACAATAATAACGTCATTTTGTTTATTTTTAGCATTTTTAAAAAATTCTTGATTGGGACTTTGTTTAAATATACTTTTATTAGGATCTCTTTTAATCACCATTTTTTCATTAATAAAAGTATTATCTTCTCTTCTATTAACTAATTTATTTTCATTAGTTGAACTTTTTCTTATTTTTGAAATTTTATTTGGAGTTTTTGGTCTTTTATTTTCATTTTCAATATTACTTGTATTTAAATTATTATTATCTAAATTATTATTATTATTTAAATTACCCATATTATTTTTATTTTTTGGTTCTAATACAACAATATCAAAATTTGAATTTCCTTTATTTTGACTATTTTTTCTTATTCCACTTTTTGATTTATTTTTATTTGGTACATTTTTATTATCTGTTGATTTTAAATTATTATTTGGAAAATGATTAGGATTTATATTGTAATTTTGAGAAAAATCAATTTCCTGACTATCAAATTCATTATTTTGATGTTTTTGTTTTAATTGATTTTCATAAGATCTATTTGAATTAAATTTATTATTATTGTTATTATTATTTTTATTTGAATTATTTTTTTTATTTAAATTTTGTTTATTAATTTTATTTTGAGAAATATCATTTTTTTTGCTTTTAATTTTATTATTAATATTTTCTTCATCATTCTCATTAAATATTTGTAAAATTAATAAACAAACTTCTCTAACTTCTTTTACTTTATCTGTTTTTAAAACCTTTAAAAAATTAATAATATGTTCTTTCAAAGGTAAAATTTCTTCTTTACAATAAAAAATTAAAGTATAAATAACATTTAAAGCTAATTTCCTTTTCAACCAATCATTATCAGTTAAAAAATCTAAAACTTTATATAATGTAACATTAGCAAATTGAGAGAATAAATTCTCAGCTCCTAAAATTAAACTAATTAAACAATTTAACAATTCGTATTTAGCATTAAAATTTTTTTTATCAATAAAAGTGATAATATTTTCCCAAATATATTTTAAATATTGCATTTGAAGAACAATAGGACAATTTTCAACTAATTTAGTTAAACATAAACTACCACAAATTCTATTTGATTTATCATCAAATTTCATATTATAAATACAAAATCCTTGTAAAATTTCATAAGCTCTTTTTTCATCTATTTCTAAATTTTCATTTGTACTTTCTATATTAGTAGGCATTAAATATTGAACTATTTCAGCATATGAATTTGCAATTAAAGGAAAAATTGAAGAATTTGATTCTTTTATTAAACTTTGTAAAATAGATAATATTGGGGAAAGATAATTATAATATATTTGTTTTTCTTCAGTATTTTCATTATAAAAAAATAATGAAAGTAATTTTAATGTTGGTTCTTTTTCTTTTGGTTCTAAAGGAGATATAAAGTCATTTAATTGTTGAATAATATAATTTATTTGGTTTTGATTATAAATATTTTTTATAATTAGTTTTTTATATAATTCATATCCTACTTCACGTGTTGATGGTTTATATAGTTTATCATATATTGATAAGAGGGATGAACGAATTTCAGAATTTGACATTGACATTTTTTAATTTGAAAATATTTTATTAATTTTTATTTAATTTTTTAATTATTTTTTTAATTATAATATTACCTTTAATAAAAGTTATTATGTTTTAAAAAATAAGATTTTAAAAATAATATTTTAATATCCTTTTTTCTACTTTTTAATAAAAAATCAAAAATAAAATATTTTAAAATATTAATAAAAAAAAATACTATTTTTTTTCAATTTAAAAAATATAAAAATGACATCAGAAATTGATCAAGTAAAGCTTCATAAAAATGAATCAGACCTTCATAAAATAAATGATTCAGATTTTTCTTATGAAAAAAAAAATAACAATGATGATATGGTAATAAATAATCCAAAACAAGAAAATGAATTTTCTCCAGTTGTAATACAATCCACAGAAAAAATACCAAGTGTTAATTCATTTTTTGACGTAATAAAATATTATTTTTTTAAAAGAATATTACCTTTTATGAAAAAATATAAAAAAGATTTATTTCTTTTTTCAGTAAATTTATTAGGAATAATAATGTATGGAATTTCTTTAAGAGGATGTGAAGGAGATCCAACAGAATGTACTATAAAAAAAGGAATGATATTTTATATAACTGTTGGAATTTTTACTATAATTTCTTGCCTATTAATTTCTACTTATTTAGCTATTGCTTTTTATACTTGTTCTTCTTTTTATCATTTAATTTATTTAGTTCCTATTTATTCTTTTTTCTTCATTAATTTCACTGGAACTGATGCTGAAGAACATGGAACTTATAATTCTTTAGGTTTTTTATTATTTTTATTTATTTTTGTTCCTTTAGTTGTATTTATATTGTATGTTATTCATTGGATAAGAAATAAAAGATATAAACTCACGATTATTATTTTCTCAATTATTTTCTTTCTTATTATTTTATATAAAAATTATCCTGGTTTTTCTTGTAAAGATTGGGATAAAGGATTAAATAATACTTATATTGATAATGATGTTAAAAAGTATTCTTGTTCTATTATCATTCCTAAAAAAAATCAATGTATGTTAAACTCGTTAAAAGGAGTTTTTGATTTATCTAAAACTTTTCGTCCTTCATGTCAAGCGAAAGGTATATTAAAAAATGAGAAAAAAATATTTTTAAAAAGTATAGGTACTTTATATAATGATGAAAGTAAATTAAATCATTTTGGTTATCCAATAACAGCAAGAAATAAATTTTCAATGGAAGATAAAGGATTATTAAAAGATTATATGGCATTTGTAAATAAAGAAACAATTAAAATGGATTTATTTGATGAAAAACATTATCCAAATGAGCCAAAACCTGAAGTAGAATTATTTTTTGATGAAGGAAATTATGGTCATATAAAAATGGAAATACATTATAATGAAACATTAGTAAAAGAAAGAAGAGAAATATCAAAAAATAAAAAATCTTTATATGACAATATATTAATAATATATATAGATGCAATATCTCGAAATCATTTTAGAAGAAAATTAAATAAATTAGCCCAATTTATAGAACCATATATGAGATATGAGAAAAGTTATGAAAAAAAAAAATTTACAGCTTTTCAATTTATGAAATATAATACAGTAAAAGGATTAACATTACCAAATATAAAAGCAATGTTTTATGGAATTCAATTAGAAGAAAAAATAGGAACAAATTATGTAAAATATTATAAAGATCAAGGCTATATTACAGGACATACAGGAACAACATGTGGAAGAGAAATATTTTCAATAAATTCTCTTATATTAGATCAACAATTAGATTATAATTCTTTTGATCATGAAAATATAGCAATGTTTTGTGATCCTAATTTTTTTGATTATAGATATCCTTTACATAAAGGAGTTGCTTCAGTTTTAAAAAGATGTTTATATGGAAAATATGGTTTTGAATATGCAATGGAATATTCAATAAAATTTTGGGAAACTTATTTAAATGAAAGAAAAATGTATAGAATACATTTAAATGAAGGTCATGAAGGAACAATGGAATTAGTAACTTATTTAGAAGATCCATTATATTTATTTGTTAAAAAATTTTTTGAAAATAATTGGTTAAATGATACTATAATATTATTTGTTAGTGATCATGGAAATCATATGTTAGGTCCTTGGCAAATTATTCGTCCTAAAGATTATTTTATTGAAAGTACTTTAGCTACTTTAATTATTATGGTTCCTAATGATGATAAATTATATAATACTGGAATGTATGATAATTTATATGAAAATCAACAAACTTTTATCACACCTTATGATATTCATGATACTTTAATTCATATTCCTATTTCTGATCAAATTGATGTTAAAGGAAATTTCTTTTATAATGTTAATGATGGTTTTTCTAGAAGAGGAGCTTCTATTTTAAATAAAATTTTTGCTAAAGAAAGATATTGTGAAAATCCTAAGTTTGATTATAAAATTGCTAAAGGGGATTGTAAATGTAAAATTAATAAAGGCGTTTTGAATTAAGAAATTATAGTTTTTTATTAGGAAATGGTTTTTTATTAATTTAAATTTTTAATTATTTTATATTATTTTTAAAAGGTTTTTAAATATATATATTATTATTTTTAAAAAAAAGTTTTATTATTTAAAAAATATTTTATTCTATTTTTTTTTGGAATTTTTTTTTTTATTATTTATTTAAATGTCTAATTTTAAAGAACCAGTCTTCTGCAAAGTAACTAAATTAATTTATGAAAAATCAATAGTAAATAAAGCAATTGAAGAAAATGGAAAATGTCCAATAACAGGGACAAATATTTTTAAAGAGGATTTAATTGAAATTAAAAAACCAGAGTTTATTATATCAAATGAAAATCCATTTGAAAATTTTAATGATATATTAAATAAATTACAGGCTGAATATAATTCAATGGTTTTTGAAAAATTTTTTTTAGAAAAAGAATTAAATAAAATTGAAAATGAATTAAATGAAAAAATTTATAAAAATGAAGCGGCAAAATTAGTTATTTCAAGGATATTAAATGAAATTAATGAATTAAAAAAATAATTTAAATTCAAAATAAAAAGGTTTATAAATTTTACTTTTAACTCATTTTTACTCTTATAAAATTAAAAATGTTAGTTTATACTTTTTTATAATATTATTAATTTTAAATCATCTAAAATTGAATAAAATAAAATATTATATTTATATAATGCGAAAATTTAATTTTAAAGTCTTTAATCAAATATTCATATACAATTTCTAAATTTTAGAAAATGAAAATATTATAGATAAAATAGATAATAAATAATTATAATATATAAACAACCACAGTTTTTACATTTTTATAAAGATAATCTTTTAAAAAATAAAATAAGAAGAAATAATGAAGTTAAAAACTTCTGAATCAAATATCATTTATATAATAAATTGATTATTGTGTTTGAAAGACATTTTTCTTTACCACATTTTTCAATTTCTTTTATTAATTTATTTTTTTCGTCTTTATTTAATCTAGAAATTAATTTTTCAATAACAAAATTACCATAAGTATTATTTAACATATTCCCTAATTTTTCTTGATTAATAATTTCTTTATAAATAGTTCTAGCAACACTTTCATTCCCATATTTAATACAATTTTCAACTACATTCGAAGAAAATTTTTTCATTGATAAAATATAGAAATTTTCAACAATAACTTTAATAATATCTTTACAATAAATTATATCATTTTGATTAAATAAACTTTGAACTGCATAATTTGCAAAAGGATGTTGAATAAAATTCATAGGATTATTTTCAATAATATAATTAGCTAATTTTTCCTTTATTTTTTTATCGTTTGTATGTTTTATTAATTTTATTAAAACACAAACTCCAAAAGGATCATTTATTATTTTACTTATATTATTAATTATATTTTCATTTATAAAATATCTTTCTTCATCTTTAGTAATTGAAATAAATTTTTGTAAAACATGAGTTCCTTTTGAATCTAATGATAATATTATTTCATTATTTTTGATATAATCTGCTATTAATCTTTTTTCATCTATAGTTGATATAATTTCTATTAAAATTTGTATTGGATGAGTACCAAAAGAATTGTTTGAAATTTCTATAAAATTTTTATTTAAATATTTAATTATTTGAAGTCTTTGTTTGGGAGAAGAAATTTCTATTAATTTTTGACTGAAATAATTTCCATATTTATCAATTAAAATATTTGGAAAATTAAATTGAATTTTATTTATTATAATATCTAATTCATTTTGTGATAATTGAAATAAATAAATTTGAAAATCTCTACTTCCTTTTTGAGTTGTAATATATGAACAAAAATCATTATTTGGTAAAAGAAGAATTTTTTCTAAAGACAAATTTAAATTTTCTAAATTTTGGCTTTTTTGATTTTTTAGATTTTTCTTCGATTTTTTTTTATTATTTTGATTAATGATATTATTATTATTTTTATTAGAATTATCTTTTTTTAAATTTTCCATAAAAAGTAAATTTTGATTAATTAAAAAATTAATTCCTGGATTTTTGAGGTAAAATAAATTTGGAATAACATGATTGAAATAATTAAAAGTATTAAATTGGATAAAATTAATATTATTATTATTTATAATTGGTATATTAAATAAATTTTGTATATAAGGATTAAAATTACTATTTGTATTATTATAATTATAATTATAATTTTCATAATTCAAATTATTTTCTGAATTTTTTTGTTCTTCTGAACTTTTTGAATTAGAAAGTTCATTACTATTAATTCCCTCAGTTGAACTTTCATTTTCTTCTTCTAAATTTTCAATAGATTTATCTAATGAATCAAATAAAAATGAGGGTAAACAATTTTGAACTTCTGATAATTTTCCATTTTCTGAATATGTATTTATATCTTGTTTTTCTAAATTTTTATCAAAAGTTCTTTCTTCCTTTATTATTTCTATGCTCATTTTAATTGATAAAAATTAAACTTTTTTATCAATATTTTTATTGGTTTTTTCATTATTTGCCTCATTTAGTTTTTTTTTATTGTAGATTTTTTGGACTTCTTACAAAATTAAAAATTATTTTTAATTTCTGTTTAATGAAAAAAAATCATTAGGAATACTAAAGAAAGTTATAATATAATGTTTTTCTCTATTGAATGATAATTTTTTTAAAATCTTGTTCATATTATTTTTATAAAAGTGAAAAATCAGTTTTTTTTTAAAGCAATAAATAGTATATATTAAATAAATTTTTATTCTTTATTTAATTATTAATTGTTCTATCTACCAAAGAAAAAAAAATATTATTCAAAAAAATTCAGAAATTTTTTAAAAAAAAATGATTTAAAAAAAATTAAAAAAAAATTCACTTATAAAACAATTTTTATATCTAATAATATCCAAAAAATACATTAAAAAAATCCCAAAAAAAAAAAAAAAAAAACATTTCAAAATAACTGTAAAAAAATTCAAAAAAAAAGGAGAGAAAAAATTATTTATTTTTTTCTTTTTTCTTCTCATTATTTAAATCATCAACTCTACAAGCATCTTTAAAATATTTAGCAAAAGTTTGTCCAACAATAATAGGAAAAACAAGACTAACTTCAGCAAAAACTTTAACACTTTGAGCTCCAACTTTAATTTTTCCCCAACTAACAGCTTCATCAGGTCTTGCACCAGCATCACTTCCATCAAATTCTTGTGCAGTATTAATATAAACTGAAAAATCAGCTCCATTTCTCATTAAATTTGCATTACAAATATGATGTTTAATTAAACCTCCTCCTAAAATAATCATTCCTGTTTTTTTAGCATATAATGCCATTTTATTTAATTGAACTAAATCTCCTAATATATCAACTATAAATCCTGGATTTCTAAAATTATTAAAAAACATATTATCTCCTATACTTCCATCTGTTATTGCTGGACAAAAAACTGGAATTTTATTCTTATAACACCAATAATATATACTCTTTTCATTATTTATTTTTTTACCTAAATATTTTATTATTTTTGATGGTGTATATATTTTATTCTTTTTTTTTTGTTTTTCTAACATTTCATTTAATAATGGGTTAATCCAATTTTCAAATAAACAATAATTTTCATTTGGAACTAATAAATTTCCTATTCTATTTAATCCTTTTTCTCTTAAATCTTTTCCTTTTAAATTAAAATCTCCTAAATAAAAATTAGATAAACATTTAATAAAATCTTCTTCAATTCCACCACAAGTTGTAACAATACAATCAATCATTTTATGTTGACATAAATATCTTATTATATCTCTCATTCCACAAGAAGCCATATTTGAAGTATAACCTAAAAATATTGTACATCTTGTTTTTTTTCTGAATTCTTCATTTTTATATTCATCTGCTTCATCTTCTTCTATTGGATCATCTATTAAACGATATTTTATCATATTATTTATTATTTCTATTGCTTTTCCTAAATTTGATGCTTGAAATCCCATATTTGAATATGAAGAAAATATTTTATCATAATCTATTCCTTCATTAAAATCATATCCTGATATTACTTTTGAAGAATCATATGGAGAACTTTTCACAAAAACACTACTTTTTGCCTTTTGATATTCTTTATCTTGTTCTAAATTTTCTTCTTTTTCTAAATTTTTATTTTCTTCATTTTTTGTATTTTTTGGGTTTTCTGTCATTTTTTTTTTGAATGAATAATTTTATTGTTTTTTCTGATTGGATATTTTTCTGAATTTATTTTTTTTTTTTAAAATATATTTAAATTTATAAGAATTTATTATCTAAACAATTATTGAATAAAAAATTCTCTTTAAATCATAATAAATACCAATAAAAATCTTAATAAAAACATTAATTAAAAACACTAATATGATAGAAAGATTAATAAAACAAAGAGAATAAGTAGTAATGAATTATTTTATTTTTATTAATATATTATTAAAAAGAAATTTTGAAATCCTCATTGGTCTAGTGGTAAGGACACTCTCAATTTTAATAACCTTTCATCGAGAGAAGCAGGGGTTCAATTCCTCTATGAGGTAATCTTTTTGGATAAAATTATTCTAAGAATTATTAAGGAAAGAAAGAAGAAAAGAAAAAGGATAATAAAGTATTATAAAAATTAAATAATTTATTAGAGAACTTTATATTAAATTGGAGATTAAAAGAAGAAGGATGAATAAGATGATACTTCAATCTTGTGTTGTAAATATATAAATTAGATACTTGAGTTCTTCTCTTTATTTAATTAATATAAAATATGACCAGACTTCTCTGGCTTAAAATAAACTAAATACTAATTTTTTTGGGTAAATGGAAATTTTCAGAAAAAAATAAAATACATTACAAAAGAAAAGAATTTATTAAATATTATTAATTTTTGGTAAGAGTTGAAATAATTAAAATAAATTATTGATTGAACTTATAGAATAGAATAAAAGATTAAAATTTTTAGTCTATTAGAAATAATTGAATATTTTGATTATTCCTTCATAAAATAATACTGGAATAAAAATAATAAAAAGTTTGTGAAAGATAGATAAATTTGCTAAACCAACAAAAAAGATGAATAAATATGAATATTTTGTTTCACTTTTTTATTAATGAATGTTAATTATGAGAGATTAAGATAATTACTTAACTTAATCCTTTTTTAATAAAAAATTCAATTCGATTTAAAATATGTATAATTTAAAAAAAAATATAAAAATGTTTTTATTTATTTATTTCAAAAAACCAAAAAGACCTTTTTTCTTCCCTATTGAATTATATATATCAAAAATTTCTTGATCAGAATACTTTAATAATTTTAATATATATGTTATAAATTCTTTATTTTTATTATTTACTTGAATTTCATTCATAAAATTTCCAAAAGCATTTCTTAACATTTTAACATATTGTTGTTTTTCATTAGTAACTAATTTTTCAATTTCATTCATTTTACCTTTTAAATTATCATTTTCTTCTTTTAAATCTTCAATATGATTATTTAATTTTTTATTAAATTTCTTTAATTTTTTTATATCATCAGGATCATCTTTATTTATTTTATTTAATATTTTCATTTTTTTTTCTATTTCTTCTTCATCTTCTTCTGAATCTTCTTCTTCTTCTTCTTCTTCCTCATTTTCTTCATCTGAAAATTCTTCTGATTCTTCTTCTGATTCTTCATCTTCTTTTTTTATTATTTTTTTCCTTCCTCCTTTTTCTGATATTGTCTTTTTTTTTGGAGATAATAATTTTTTGTTTGTATTATTTAAATTATTATTATTGTTATTTTTAGTAATACCTATTATTTCAAATTTTTCTGTTTTAATTTGAGTTAAAGTAATTTTTGGAATTTCTATTTTTTTTTTATAATAATTTATTTCTGTTGTTTGGGATATTGATAATATTTCTTTTGATTTAGATAATGATAATAAATTAATATTATTTGATTTTTCTATCAAAAAGATATTTTGTTTTTTTTTATATTTTGATTTTATAAAAAATTCTTCTATATTATCTTTTATTAAGATTAAAGGTTGTTTTATTTGAATTTCCTTCATTTCTTCATTTTCATTATTTTCATTAACATTATTATTTATTATAATTGGTTTGATTTTTCCTTGAATAAAATGTTCAAAATTTTTTATTTGTAAATTATCATTTTTTTTTGAAGAATTTATTATAAATTCTTCTTTACTTAAACTAAATTCATTTTTAATTTTGTTATTTTTCAATTCAAAATTATTTTGATTTTGAATAATATAAAGATTATCTTTTTTCTTATTATTATCATTAATAAAATCAATATTATCATTTTTTACTACTGAAAAATTACTACTTTTATTTTTTAATTTTTGTTCTAACATTTCTTTATCATGTTTTAAAGTATTTCCAACTTTTTCAAGAAGAAATATTTTCTTTTGCATTGTATTAATTTCACTTTTATATTTTTCATTTACATTTGCTCTTTGAGTAATTTCATTTTCATAATTTTTTAATTTTTTAGTAAATTCATCATTTAAATTTTTTTTTTCTCTTGTGGAATTAACTAAATTTTGTAATAATTCTTTATCTTTTTTTTGTATTTTTTCATTTAATTCTATTTTATTTTCTTCCAATAATTTTTTTTCATTATTTAATATTGAAATATCATTATTTAATTTTTTTATTTCTTCTTTTTGTTTTTCTATTTCTTCATTTAATTCTTTATTTTTCAAATCTAAAATATTTTTTGAAGAAGTTATTCCAATTAAAGAATTATTAATTTTATTTATTTCTTCATCTTTTTTTTTTATACTTTCATTTAATTGTTTTTGTATTTCTAAAAATGAATTTTTTTCTGTTAAAGCATTTGATATATTTTCATTTAATTTTATTATTTCATTATTTTTTTTTTCTATTTCTTCATCAAAATTTTTCTTTGTTTCTTCAAAAGTATTATTATTATTATTTAATAAAGAAATATCATTTTTTAATTTATCTATTTCATTATTTTTTTTTTCTATTTCTTCATTATAATTTTTCTTTGTTTCTTCAAAAGAATTCTTATCATTTTTTAATAAAGAAATATCATTTTTTAATGTATCTATTTCATTTTCTTTTAATTGAATTTTTCCATTTAAATCTTTTATATTTTGCTCCAAAGAATTTTTTTGATTGTTTAATAAAAATATATTATTGTTTAATTTAATTATTTCATTTTCTTTTAATTGAATTTTTTCATTTAAATCTTTTTTTATTTCTTCAAAAGATTTTTTTTCATTATTTAAATTTAATATTATATTATTTAATTCTTCAATTCCTTCATTTTGCAGTTTATTTTTATTATTTAATTCTTCATTATTATCATTTATAATTTCATTTTTATTATTTTCATTATTGTTTTTTTCTATTTCTTCATTTTTTTCTAATTTATTTTCTTCTAAATTTTGTTTTTCATTATTCAATAATAAAATATCATTTTTTAATTGATTTATTTCATTATCTTTTTTTTGAATTTTTTCATTTAATTCATTTTTAATTTGTTCAAGTGTATTTTTATTAGATAATAACATTGAAATATTATTATTTAATTTTGAAATTTCTTGTGTATTATTTTGAACTTTTTCATTTAATAATTTATTTATTTCTTCTAATGAATCTTTTGCTGATGTTATTATTGAAATATCATTATTTAATTTTAATATTTCATTTTTATTATTATCTTTTAAACTCTTTATTATATTTTCATATTCGTTTTTTTGATTTTTATAATTTAAAATTTCATTTTTCAATTTTTCTATTTCAGATTTCAGAGATATATTTTCATTTTTTAATTGATTAATTTCTTCATTATAATAATTATTTTCTGTTATTTTTTCATTATTTATTTCATTATTTATTTCATTACTATGGTTTTCTTTAAGTAGTTTTAATTCTTTTTCTAAACTTTCATTTTTTAATTTTAATTCAATAATTTCTTCTTCATTATTTCTATTTATTTCTTTTAAGTTTTCATTAATATCTTCTTTACTGCTTTTTTCACTAAATCTAATTTCTGGTTTTTCAGAAATTTCTCTTTTTAATCTTTCATTTTCTTCTTCTAATTTTTGATTATCTTGACATAATTCATCAATTTTTTTTGAATATTCTTCTATATCAATTTTCATTTGATAATTTTCGTTTTTTATTTCAATCATTTCTTCATTGTTATTATTCGTAATATTATTATTATTGTTTTCATTATTATAATTTATATAATTTAATGAATTTTCTTTGTTACTTATTTTTAAATTATTTGCTAATAATTTTGCTTCGTATAAACTTTTAATTTTTTCTATATTTTTTTTATTATCATCTTTAATTTTATTTAACATTGATACTTCTACGTTATTATAATGTTCTTTTAAATCATTAATTTCTTTTTCTTTCATCTCAATATTTTTCTTTAATTTTCCAATTTGATTTTCATAAGAATTTTTACTTTCTTCATAATTTTTCCTTAATATTTTCTCTATAATTTCTTTACTTTCAATATCAGTATCATAAATTTCTTTTAATTCTTTATAATTATTTTTGCAAATTCTCAATTCTTCTTTAAGAGAATTAACATCATCATTCATCAATGAAAAAATTTAATAAAAAAAAAAAATAATTTTATATAAAAGAAAAAAAAAAATTTTCAAAAAATATAAGTAAAAATCAATAAAAAAAAAATTCAAAAAATTAATATAAAAAAAATAAAATAAAAAAAAAAAAAATAAAACATTTTGAAAAAAATCTTTATTTAAAAAAACAAAAAAAAATAAAATAAAATAAAAAAAAATGATGCTAGGTAAAAAACAACAAGATTACCAATATTCCTGTGATAAAATATATACAAAATATGGTAAAATAACAACAATGGTAGATGACCTTCGTTCATGTGGATGTTTTGAATCATCATTTTCTACTCCAGTACATGGAATAGTTGTAATAGGAGAGAATAATTCAGGAAAAACATCAGTAATAAATTATTTAACAGGATATAATTTTCTTCCTTTTGGAACAAAAACTTTTAGAACTTTAGAAATTAGATTTCAACATACTTCAGATAATGTTTCTCCAAGTGTAAAAATTGAAGGAGAAAGTAAAAATTTTACTAATATGGATGAAGCTAAAAAATATCTTTCTTCTTTATTAAATAATACTAATGATGATAATATTTATGAACCTATTAGATTAACTTTAACTACTAATTCAAGTGAAGATATGTTAATTGTTGATACACAATATCAAGATAATAGTAAAAGTTCTACTTTACAAAGTAAAAATAGATATATTTCTGATTCTTCTAATTTAATTTTATTAGTTTTAAGTGCTAATTTATTTATGGATGAAAATGTTTCTATAAGAGATAATTGGTTTAATTTAATTAGAAATTATGATAGAAATTTAGATAGAACTATTTGTATTATTACTAAAACTGATGAATTACCTAAAAATTTTAATTATAATATTATTAAAGGATTTTTAAAAGAAAATAATGAAATTTTAAATTTAAAATATGGTTTTATTTGTGTTAAAGCTAATTTTGCTGCTCATTATTCTATAAATGATATTTCAAGAATTGAAAGAGAATATTTTTGTAATCATAAAACTTTTCAATTTTTATCAATTAATGATAATTTCACTTTTGAAACTTTAGGAGAAAAAATATCAAAGTTTTTTTATGATACATATCAATTTAAAAAAGATATGATATATATGTATAATCAAATGAAAACTAAATTAGCATATTATGAAAAAGAACTTCAAAACTTTGGAGCAGATTATTTAGATTTTTCATCTCAATCAAAAGATTTATATCTTCAATCTTTAGTAAATTTATTTTGTGAAACAATAGAAAAAACATTTTCTGGAAAAGCCGAATTTGAAGCAGATAATTTAGCAAATACAGAATTAAAAAAAGTATATGTTGATTTTTTAGATAGTTATATAAATTTAAGACCAAGTAAACATTATAAAACAGAAGAAATTATTACTCAAATTCAAAGAAGTGAAGGAACTGGATTAAATGGTTTTCCAAATGGAGATGTTATTTATAGTTTATTAGAACCTGAAATTGAAACCTTAAGAAATGAAATTAGAGCTTATTATGATAATATCTTTTTAATTATTCAAAAAATGATTAAAAGTATTATTCAAAGATTATTTAAAAGATTTCCTAAAGCTTTAGCTCAAATGGAAGAATTAGTTTTAAAATTTGTTGAAGATGAATTTAATAAAACTAGAAAATTACAAAATGATATTTCTGAAATGAATTTTACTTATTTTTATATCGATGAATTAAGCAATGATTATCAAAATTTAATCCAATTTAATTTATTAAAAGAACAAAATAATAATCCTACTACTACTAATAATAATAATGTAAATAATAATAATCAAAAAAATGAAATGCCATTTAAAAAAAAAAGTGAAATTTCATTTTTTAAAAGTGCAAAAGATAAAGATTCTTATTATAAAAGTTTAGCTGAATATGTTAAATCACTTGATGATTATATTTACTTCCAAATAATAAGAAATTTAAGAGAATATATTCCAAAAGCAACAGGATATTTTTTCGTAAAAAGTTTAAAAACAAATATGAGATTTTATTTATTACAATATATTTCTAAAAATCAAGAATTTTCTCAGAATTTAGAAGAAGATCAAGATATGGCAAATAAAAGAGAATATTATAGTAATTGTTTAAAAAAATTAAGAAAAATATCAAAAAATATAAGTTATGATGATCAATTGACAAAAATAATTAAAGGTGATAATATGAAAAATATAAATAATATTTTAGAATCACAAGGAATAGCAAGAAATAAATCATCAGAAAATTTAGATAAAGAAGAAAAAACTCAAAATAAAAATAATCAAGTAAATAATAAAACACCAATTCAATCAAATCCAACAACAAATTTATTTGGAAATCCAACTCAAAATAAACCAGCTCAACAACCAACTCAAACTAAAACAACAAATTTATTTGGAAATCAAGTTCAAAATAAACCAACTCAACAACAAAATCAAAGTAAAGTTTCAAATTTATTTGGTAATACAACTCAAAATAAACCAACTCAACAACAAACTCAAAATAAAACAACAAATTTATTTGGAAATCCAGTTCAAAATAAAACAACTCCACAACAAAATCAAAGTAAAACAAATAAATTATTTGGAAATCCATCTCAAAATAAATCATCAAATTTATTTGGTAATAGTTCAAATAATTCAAATAATAATAATAATTCAAATAAAGATGGAATTGATGTTAATGTTAAATATGATTTTAAAACAGGTCAAGTAAAAGATGTTAGATTAGGAGATGGAAAAATTGGTTTAAGTGATGTTAAAAAAGCTTATGATACTGTTAGTCCTTATTTACCTGATAAAGAAACTATGCTTAAAATTGGAAAAGGTGCTGTAAATGTTGGAGCAAAAATTTATAATGCAATTGAATCACAAACACAAAATAATAATAATAATAATACTAATAAAAATTCTAGTCCTAGTAAAAAAGCCAATGATCCTTTATCTTCTCTTTTTGGTTTAAAGAAATAAATAATAATTTCCTTATTTAAGATTTTTTTTAGTCTAATAGTACTTTTTTATTATTTTTATTCATAAATTAGCAGAATTTGGAAGTTAAATTTTATTATTTAAAGATTTATTGAATATATTTTAAATGATTATATTAAAAATAAATAAAAAATTATTATTTATAAAAAATCAATGTCAATCTCAATAAAAAATTTAAATTATGAAGAAAAAGATATTGGAGCAAAAATAAAAAGTTCAAAAAGACTTTTTGTATGGGAATTTGAATTAGATGGAACATCCCAAAGAATAGAATTATATGATTCAAGATGGAGTGGAAAAAAAAAAGTAATAAGAAATGGAAGAATTGAATGTGAAGTTATTGAACCAAATTCTTTTTTTAGAACTTTTGAGATAAATGGACGTAATTGTAGTATTATTCAATATGGAGAAAAATATGAATTAAGATTTGAAAATCAAAGTTTTGGTCATTTATTAAATTTAGAAAGAAATAAAAATTTCTTTACTAGTAATTCTGGACCTACTTCTAATGTTTATACTAGTAAAGGAAATTATCAAAATAATGATCAAATGACTTTTAAATTTGAAAATCAACTATATAATAAAAATAATCAAAAAGATAATAAACCTGCTTTGTTTAATTTTTCTATTAAAAATAAAGAAAATACTGGAGATAATCATTTAAATAAATTTCATTTCGGTGCAAAAATTGATGGAAGTGGAAATAATAATAATTTAAATTTAAAAAGTGGGAATAATGATTTATTAGGCTTTGGGGATAATAGTAATAATAATCAACAAAATAATAATAATAACAATAATAATACAAATAATAATAATAATAATCAAAATATGGGAAATGATTTATTTGATATTTTTGGAGGTTCTGGAAATAATAATAATCAAAACAATGCCAATAATAATATTAATCAAAACAATAATAATAATAATCAAAACAATAATAATAATAATAATTTATTTGATATTTTTTCAAGTGGAAATAATACAAATCAAAATAAAGAAAATAATAATAATACTCAAAATAATAATAATTTAATGGACTTTAATTTAATGAGTCAACCTCAACAAAATAATAATACAAATAACACAAATAATAATATGTTAAATTTAAATTTAATGTTTCAAAATACAAATAATAATCAAACACAGAGTAATACTACTCAAAATAATAATATAATTAATTTTGATTTAAATTTAAATAAAGAAACAGAAAATAAACAACTTCAAAATAATAATCAAATTAATTTTAATTTTCAAAATCAAACAAATTCAAATCCAGTAAAAAAAGTAGATGGAAATAATATAAATTTTGATTTCTTCAATTAATAAAAAAAAAAAAATTTAAATAAAAAAATAAAAATAAATAAAAAAAATATATAATTTAGAAAAGAAAAAAAATATTTTTTAAGACGAAAAAATTAATAGTTTATTTTGAAAATCATAAGAAACTAAAATATCATTATTAATTTTTTCAATTAGAGAAATTCCTTTTTTAAAATAAGTAAAAACACCTTTTAAGCCGAATTGTTCTTTATATTCATTTTTAGAATATTTTTGTAAAAAACCATCAACTCTACAAAGATAAATATCTTCTTTAAATATTTTTAATAAAAAAGCATGTTGTAGAAAAAAAGCATTTCCAATACTTATTATACTTTGAATTTGTATATTTTTATCATTAATAATAAACAATTCATAAGGAGTTTTATATAATATTAAATTATTATTAATAATTTCTAAAGGTTTTTTTCCAAAAAAAGTAAAATAATAGTTTGGAGAAAATATATTAATATCATTTTTCTGAATTATAATATCTTTAATTTCATAAGTTTCTAAAGTTAATATTTTTAAACCATTCCTTGAAGTTATATAAATATGATTATTAAAATTATCTATTGAATTTATACGAAAATTTTCAAAAAAAATTTTTTTGAAAATAACTTCAGGGTTATCTCCTTCTCTAAAAAATAAATAATTATCATTACAACATGAAATAAATATTTTATTATTAACGACTTCTAAGATTTTTAAAACTTCATTTTTATGTTCAACTAAACTTTTTTCTAAAATATAAATGTTTTTATTTAAATCATATTGATAGATATTAATTGAAAAATCAGAAGAACAAGAAAATAATTTTTTATTCGAACTTTCAAATAAATAATTTATTTTTTCATAATGATCTTCTATTTCTTGTTCTTTTAAAAATGATTTTTGGCTATAAATAATTAGTTTTTTTTGAGAAGAAATTGCAATTTTTTCATTAAATAAAATTAAAATATTTTCAACAGATTCAATTTTCTCTGAAAAAATTGGTTTTGTTAAAAGAAAAATATCATTTTCTTGAATAGGATAAATTATATATTCTGTTTTAAAAAAATTTAGATAATCTATAATATTCTTTGATTCAATAATATTTAAATTAAAAAATGAATTATTATAAATATTTGTTATAATTTCATAACAAAGATAATCTAAATCAAACATTTCATAAATTAAACCTAAAAGATCTAAAATTTTTTGATTGATTTCAAAATTTTTTTCATAAAAATTATCTAATTCATTTAAATAATCCTCTGAATTAAAACATTCTTCTGCTTTACATTTTAATAAAAAATAATTTGAACCAAGTTTATTTTTTGCTTTTTTATAATTCAATTTTATTTCATTTATAAAATCTTCATTAAAAATATTATGAAATATTTGAACTTTATGTTCAAGTAAATTATTATGTAAATTTATTTTACAATCTTCACAAAAATTCTTTCCACAAGATAAACAATATCCTATATATTTTTTATTATGAAAATCACATTTTAATAGTTTATTATCATAGTTACATATATTTTCTTTTAAAAATAAACTAAGTAATTTCTCATTTTTTCCACAACTACATTTATATAAAATAAAAGGCTCTTTAATTATTTTTTGATTTAAACAAATATGAATAATAGGAATTTGATAACATTTAATACATAAAATTTTTTTTTTCATATCTCCAAAAAAAATAAAAAAAATAAAAAGAAAAAATATTTAAAAAAGGACGAATAATGATATATCTTTTTTTATAAATAATTTATATAAATATATAAAAATTATTTATATTATTATCCCAATTAATTTACTCAAAATCAAATAATTTGATTAATTTATAGCAAAATTCATTCTGATCTAATTTAACATATTCACTAATAACTAAAGCATAATTCTCTTCTACAAAAATATCACTAATATATTCATTTAACAAAGTTATATCATTAGAATCACATCCTAACCAAATTAATAATAATTCTCCACTTTTTAAATTATGATTTTTATTTGAATCAGTATCATTTGGTTTAATATCTAATTCATTTAATAATTCTTTGTTAGTTAAATTAAAATCAAAAACATTATTTATATTTTCAGATTTACTTATATTTCTTTTTGTAATAAAATTAGTTAATTCTAAATTATTTGCATTTTGAAATAAAGAATGTAAATCATTAAATTTACTTGAATAATTTCTAATTATTGTTGTATAAATACATTTTGTGTCTTTTTCATTTAACTCTTCAGGAGATAAAAAATCTAATATATCTTTTTCAGATAGATCTTCATTTTTAAATATCATTAAAATATTTTTTATTTCATTTAAATTAATATTTTTCCCATAAGTAAATGGAAAATATTTATATTCTTCAAAATTAACAATACAATCTTTGAATTTTTTTTTGAAATTTTCTATAAAAAGGTATTTTTTATTTTCATCAGCATAATGAACTTTTTCTTGATTTGAACTTAAATAATTTAATTGACTCCAATGATTTTCCCATATATTTATATTACTTTTTATTAATCTCTCTGTTAATTCAACAAAATGAACACAAAACATTCCAAAAATAATATCTTTAGAATTATCAATTTTTGGATTTGTCATTGAAAAAATAAAAAAATTTCCTTCTGTAACATTAATTATATTTAAACTATGTGATATACTTAATAAATTTATTTTATCACAATTTTTTAATGAAATTAAAGAAGAACAAGGAGATAAAAAAATAAAACAATTTGAACAATTTTCTATTGTTACTGAAGATGAATTATCCATGATAATAATTGTACTATTTTTATTATTTAATAAATGAATTTCTTTTCCATTTACCTGACCTATTGTTTTAATTATATTTTTGTCTATTTGATTAGCTATTATAAAATTTGAGTTGTTTTTTTCATAATCTATTTCTTTTTTGTTTATACTTTTTAATTGTTGTTTTTTTGATATTGTGATTGAAGTTTCATTGTCTGAAATTGTTACTTTCTCAGGAGGATTTGTTTTTGGTTTTTCTATAATTATATTTTTTTGTTTTTCTTTTATACTGAAACATTTTCCCATATAAATATTATATAATTTATCTAGGTTATTTTAATATTAAAAAAATTAAAAAAATAAATATTTTCAATTAATTTAAAATGAACAATATATAAAACTTTTCTTTTAAAAACTTCAAAAAATATGAAGATAAAATTAAATTTTTGAAATAAAAATGCAAAATTGTTTCAAAATAGAATAAAAAAACTATTATTTTAAATAATAAAAATTAAAATAAAATTAAATTAAATTTTTAAAAATAAAAAATATATGAATTCACCTTCAATTATATCTCAAGAATTAATAAATAACCTTCAAAGTACAGAAGAATATAAAAGAAATTCAGCATTATCAAACAGTATAAATTATTTAATTGGAAAAATAGAAGAATTGACAGAAATAAATTATAATTTAATAAAACAAAATGATGAAATGAGTCTAAATTTAAAAAAAATGAATGAAAAATTATTTCAATTTAAAACAGATAATAATTTATTAAAAAATGAATCAAAGTTATTTAAAACTAAATTAAATATCAGTGAAAAATTAAATAAAAGTTTAGAAGAAACTATTAAAGATTTAAATTTAAAAATTGAAAATCAGGAAAAAAATTTTCATCATAAATATGAAAAATCGAATAAATTATTAAATGAATATAAAAACAGTTTTGAAGAATTAAAAATAGAAAAAAAATGTTTTGAAAATAAATTAGAACAAACAATTAATGATATAAAAGAATATAAAGAATTAATTCAGAATTATCAATGTGAAATAAATAAATTAAAATCAAATAAAATTTCTTTAGATCTTTTAAATAAAAAATTAAAAAGTTATGAAATACTAATGTATAAACTTGATTTGGAAAATCAAAATTTTAAAAAAGATATTTTAAATTATAGAAATCAAATAGCATTTATTACTAATACTCAAACAAATGAAGACAATTTCCCAATTCAAAAAATAAATTTAAACCAAGAATTAGATGATATTGAAAATAATTATGAAACAATAAAATTTGATAATATAAACTCTAATAATATGGAAAATATAACTGAATGAAAATGGATTAATATATATTTAAAGAAAAGATAAATTTAAAAAAAATAAATAACAAAAAATCTATTTTAATAAAAAATATATTTTTATATATAAAATAAAATAATTCTCTTGGAAACAATTTGATAAATTAAAAATAAAAAAATAGTAACATTTTCTTTTTTTAATTAAATAAATTTATATAAATAAATAAAAAATATTTATTTCAAAAAAAATAAAAGTAAAATAAGTTACAAAAATAAATAAAAAAATTTAATAAAAAAATGAAGAGATATTCAAGTAAAAAATCTAATAATTTAAACATAAAATTAGGAGATTCTCGTCCAATTTCAGCAAAAACAAAATATCCTACATTAACAGAACCACCATCAACAAAAAACAATAATAATCAAAATAAAAGTTATTCATTAAATAAATCTCAAAGTCAAAAAAATAAAAATTCAAAAGTTTTTCCTCAAAAAGCAGAAAAAGAACATTTATATGAAGATACAGTTCATTTAAAAATTGCAATAAATAAATTAAGAAAACAATTAGATGAAGCTAAAAGTACAATTTATCAAAAAGATAATGAAATAAAACAAAAAAAAAAAATTATTGAAGATTGTATTAGAGATAATGATGTTGAAGCTGTTCATAAAGAAAATTTAGAAAAAGGAAAAGAAAGTACTTATATTACTTTATGTAAAAAACAATATTATGAATATAAAAAACGTTTTAGAAAAAAATGCGAAGAAAATGATATTTTAAAAGCTCATATTAAAATTACTAAAATTAAAGATTTAGAAAATGAATATATTAAATTTGAAAATGAAATGAAGAATTTAAAAAATTTATATATGAATTCTCAAGAAACAATTGAAAATGGAAATCAAACAATTGATGATTTAAAAGAATATAAAGAAAAATTTGTTGAACAACATAGATTCTTAAATTCACTTAAAAAAAATTGTGAACAATTAAATCAAGATAATAAAAAATTAAAGGATGAATTAAATAAATTAAATGATAAAATTCAAAAAAATCAAAAAGAAAAAAAAAAATTAAAAACAATTAATATGAAATTAAAATTCAATAATGATAAATATTTAACTGAAAAAAAACAAAGAGAATATGTTTTAATGAATCAAAAAAATAACGAAAAAAAAGTTTTAGAATTGGAAGAACAATTAATGGAATATAAAAAATTATACAACCAAAAAACAGGTGAAGTTGAAAAATTAAAAAATATTGGAAAAGAAGAAAAAAAACAAGTTCAAAGTCTTGATAAAAAAAATGTAATTGATACTAAATCATTTATATTAGAAAAAAATGAAGCAAAACAAAAAGAATTTATTAAAAAATTATTAGATGATGCTTTGATTAAAATTAAAATATATGAAAAATATATAAATGATAATAATAATTATAATTTAAGTAAAATTTTAAGAGATAATGGATATAATAATGGTTTAATGACAAGTAGTTCTCCTCCTTTAAATTTATTTTCAAATTCTAGAATTAATTATGACAAATATTCTGAGAATAATAATATCCGAAAAAGTAAATTAGCAGAATTTCAAAATCAAAATAAAATGGAATTAACAAAAGAATCACAAATTTATAAAGATTCTTATTTAGAAAAAAAAAAAGATAATGAAGAAAATAAATTTACTATGAATAATAAAAATGAGAATAATATTATAAACGAAGAAGAAGAAGATGAAGAATCTAAAATTTATAAGGAAGATTCTTTTGAACAAATTATAGTAATAAATTTAGAAAGTAAAAAAATTACACAAGATTCTTTAGAAGAACAAATTAATAATATTACTGAACAGTTTGAAAAAGCAAATTCACAAGAAATTTCAAGAGAAGATTTTCTTAATCCATTTTACAATTTATTTATAGATAATATGAAAATAAAGTTAGAAAAAGAACAGAATATAATATATAAATTTTTAGATGCATTATTAACCAATACTAACACTGATACTGAACAATTTATGAATGAAATAAAAAGAATTTTTTCAAATGTTCATGATTTTTCTTCAATTAATGAAAATGAATATAATTCAAAATTAGAAAATCAAATTAATCATTATCCGACTTTGATAGATAAATGTAAAGAATTTGATATTAATAACAATTATATTATTTCTTATTTTAATTTCATAAACATTTATTCTCAATTAAATATTAAAATAGATGATGATTTAAAAGAGTATTTATTTTATCAAATGAAATTAAATACTTCTGAAAATTCTTCCATTTTTGATTTAAATTATGAATTTATTAAAAATTTAATTAATAATTCAAAACAATTCAATAATTCTTCTCAAAGAAAAGAAAGTTCTGAACTTGATTTAGACAAAATTTTAAAATCTTCTATTGATAATTCTAATGTAAATCAAGAAGAAGGAAAAAATAATGATAGTGTCATTAAAAATAATAATAATGAAGAAATTCAGAGTAGTAATATTGAAAAATTTAGTAATAATAATAATGAAGAAGAAGTTAAAAATAATAGTAATAATGAAGAAGAAGTTAAAAATAATAATAATAATGAAGAAGAAGTGAATGATGATAATCTTAATGGTTATGATGATTTTGAAATAGAGGAAAATTAATAAAATTTTGGATACTTAATATTTAAAATTATTTTTTTAATTTGAAAAAAGATAAATTTTTATATTAAAAATAAAAAATATAAATTTAATAAAGTTATAAATTAATCATAAACTTTTCTGGAATAAAATAATATTCTATCATTAGTTTCAGCAAAAGATTTATCAAATTCACAATAAGATTGAATATCAAAAAAACTTTCATCAATAGGTAAACCTTGTTTATTTAGAATAATTTCTTCAATATTTAAATCTGAAATTCCTAATTTTTTACAAATGTTTTTTTTTATTTCTGAAAAAGGAGTATTCATTTTTACTTCTATATTACATTTTGTAATTTGAGGTAATCTTTCTTTTGGATTTTCTGCTTTTAAAGCTTTTAAAGTAATTTGAATTTTATTTTCATTTAACATTTTTAGTTTTTCTCTTTCATTTTTTATATTTATATATAATTCTTTTTTTGCTTTTTCATTTTCTTCTTTTAAACTAGGAAATATTATATTAATTATTTCATCAATTTCATTTAATTTTCTTTTCATTGAATTACATTCTTTAAAATTTCCCCATTGTTTTTTACAAAAAGGACATCTTATTATTTTATTTTCTTTATATTTATGTAAATATTCTTCTATACAATTATCACAAAATAAATGGAAACATTCAGATATTCCATAACAATCTCTTATTATTCCTTCACATATCTTACATTTTAATTCATTTATTATTTCTTTTTTTATATTTTTTGGAAGTTCTTTTTTTGAATTATTTATATTTTCCATTTATTCTTTTTTTTTTTAGTTTAATTTAAGTAAAATGAAAAAGGCCAATTTATTAAATTATATATAAATAAATATATATTTAATTATAATCTAAAACTTCGATATTATCATCATTTGATAAATCACTTATTGTTATATAATCTAAATCAATTATTTGAATTTCTCTATAAAATTTTATAAAAACTATATAATATGTTGAATAAATGAATAATATCATTAAGAAAAACTTTTTAAATAAAAAATAATTCAAATAAAAAAACAAGATACTAAAAATAAAACCAGTAGAAACAAAAAAGAATATTTTTTGATTTGAAAAACATATTGTATATAAATTAATAATTATTTTAGAAGTAAATTCGATAATTGAATGTATTCCAAAAATTATAATCAAAGAAAAATAAGATTTTTCAATATTAATAATTTTAAATCCATTAAATAAAAAAAATAAAATAAAAGAAATAAAAAATATAATTTGTAAAATAATAGTTCCTATAATTTTTGATTTAATAAATTGTAAATATTCATAATTTTTATTTACTCTTATTTTTGTATCATAATCATAATTACTAAATTCATATTCATCATCTTGATCTCCAACTTTTAAACTTTTATAAATTTTCATTAATTCACTTTTTTCTTTTCCCTTCATTCCAAAAAATAATTTTTTAAATAATATCATAGAAAAGAAAAAATTTAAAGTATCATAATTATAATCCTTAACATAAGATAAAATAAATAAAATCACAAAAAAATAATCATAAAAATCAATTATCATTATTAAGACAATTGCTTTTATATCAAATAAATCTTTAAATGTTGAATAAATATTTATATAATTTAGATATAATTTTAATGAAAATTTACTCCATGTTTGAGGATAATAATTTTTAAAATGTTGAAAAATTAATAAAAAAATTAAAGAAAAAATTTCTGAAAAAATATTACTATAACATATTCCTTTTATAAAATACCATTCATTATATTTTGAAATATAAAGTTTACATAAAAATATTTTAAATAGATTTTTGCATATACTATTTGAATTAATAATTAAATTACCTCTAAATAAGATCAATATGTTTAAAAACATTTCATTGATAATTTTAAATATTAAAGTAATAAAATTTAAATTTACAAAAGTTTCAATTTTTTGGTATGAAATTTCAATATATTCTTCTTTTATAATATTTAAAATTAAAAATTTATTCATAAAAGGAAAAAAGATAATTTTCCAAATAAAATATAATATATTTATTATTTCTAAAATCAAAACACCAATTTGAAAAAAATCACCCATTTCATAAAATTTTTTATTTGTAAATAAAATACTAAGTTTGTAACTTACTTGTTTTTTAAAAAAAATTGTAATTATACATAAAAATTTAAAGATAATAAGACAAAGAATAAAAATATATAAATTCAAAGAAAAATATTCAAAATCTGAAAAAAAATATATTTGAATAATTAAAGCCAAATAATTTAAAAAATTATTTAAAAAAAATTCTAAAAAAAAAGAAATAATAATCATATCTTTAAAAGTTATATTAAAATCTCGAAAAAAAATATTTTGAAGTTCTGATTGGAAGTTATTATCACACATTTTATTATTTTTTATATTTTAATTAATTATTTTTAAATTTAAAAATTAAGTCTTTAATATATTTATTGAATAATTAATATTACAAAAAAAAATATAAAATAAGGATAATAAAAAATTTTTTAACTACTATTATCATTTTGGGAAAATAAAAAAATATTATTGTTTTCAACAATAGTATTACTAATTTCACTTTCTTTATTTAAAAAAGAACAATTAATATTAAATATTTTATAATTATTATTTGTTTGATGAGAAGTTTTTGCAGTTGAAGGATAATTTTTAATTTCACTATTATACTTTTTTTCTTTTTCATTTGAATTTGAATTTATGCATAAGGAATTGAATGTTTTAGGAAAACAACAAAAAGACTAAAATAGATAATAATATTATATACAAATAAACCTTTCATTTTTATTTAAATAATATATTTTTTCTCAATATTTCTTATTTTGTAAAAATGGAAAATATCAAAGTTTAATATAATCTATTAATTTTAATATTAAAAAAATTAAATATTCATATTTAAATTTAAATTTATGAAAAATAAATTATAATTAATTATGGAAAAAGACAAATTTAAAAAAGAAACAATTAAATTAAACCAAGATAATAAGCAAAATAATTTTCAAAAACCTATAGTATTTCCTATTAAAAATTATATAGAAAAGAATTTAGAAACAAATGAAAAGCAAAAGAAAAATTTATTAGAATCAATTACTAAAAATTTAAAAAAACAATTTGAAGAAATTCCTACAAACGCGGAAAGTATTTTTCAAAATTTAAATGATAATCCAAATGATAATTATTTAAATTATAAAAATTTAATTTCTGATTCTTCTCAATCAAGTAATAATTCAAATAAAAACAATAATGAAAAATTAAGAGAAAGTCAACAAACTTTAATTGATGATTTAAAAGAAAAATTAAGTATAAATTTTTCAGAAATTTATCATAAAGATTTTATTCAAAAAAGAAAAAAAATTTCCAATAAATTAAATGATGATTATATTCCAAATATTACTTTTGAAAATAATGGAAATATTTATTGTTTTAAATTATTCAATGATAAAAATATTGGATTTGAAAATAAATGGAATTCTACTTTTGAAAATAATTTTAATGAAGAAAGTGAAAGTGACAATGAAGAAATTGAAAAAATTAAAAAAGATAATATTTTCAATGAATTAAAAATTGGAATTGAATATTTAAAAAAAAAATATAAGAATAATAATTTGAAGGAAATACTACAACAATATTAATAATAATTTACTCATATTATTAAAAAAAGAATTAAAAAACAACTTAATTTAATTTATAAATGTTAAGTAAAAATTAAATGTATATTAATCTAATAATTTTTTTACTTGCTTTTATATAATTTTAATTTATTTGAATAAGTGTAATATTTAATTTTATAAAATAATCTTTTTTTTTTTAAATGAAAATTTTTTTTTTATTTATTCTAATTTTCAAATTAGAAAAAAAATTATGTAAAGATTATAAAGAAAAAGAAAGAAGAAAAGATATAAATACAATATTTAATAAACTTACAGAAATTAATTATTTGAAAGAATTAAATTTAGGACATATAAATATAATTCTCAAAAATCTTAAAATATTTACTTATTATTCAAATTTAAAAAAATTAGGATTTAATAATTATGTTTTTGAAAATACATCATTTATATTAATTTTTGATTTACAATTATCTAATTCTGTAGATAAAGCATTTATTTCATTAAAAAAAGAAAATTGTTTTTCTTCTATATTTTATCAACATTTTGTTTTAATTTTTTCTGATGATAATATAGTAACTTATAATATTTCAAATAAGCATTTAGAACAATTAAATATAACATATAATATTTATTTTAATGAATTTACATCTTTTAATAAAATTATAAATGAAAATGATAAACAAATCAAACAATTCTTTCAAAATTCTTTATTATTTTCTATAAATAATATTTTGGAGTATTATCCTCTTTCAATTTATGAAATTTTTTATGAGAATTTATTGAATTATATAAGTAATAAAAATTTTAAAATAAATATTCCTTCTTCAAATATTACTCATATCCAAATTTTAGAATTTTCATATAAATTTCTTAACAAAAACAAAAAAGCAAAAATATTTATTTTTAATAATATAAAAATTCATATTAAATATCAGAGAGATAATTTATCTTTTGAAAAAACTATAATTGAAGTTGATAAAATTACTTTTAACAAATTTGATATTTTTTTTGGGAAATTTAATTGCAATTTAGATTTTCAACTTGGAATTCAATTTATTTTTATAAATTCAAAATCTGCAATCTTATAAATTTTATTAAAAAAGATTTTCAAAAATTATTGATTTAATTAAATTATAATTGTTTATAAAAATAATTATATAAAAAATATATTACTCAGACTAATTTTTAATAACCAATTTTACAATAAATTATATTTTATTTTACTTTATTTTTTCAAAAATAATGAAAAACAAATAAATAAAATACATAAAAAGAATTAATAATTATTCATTTTCATAATTTCATTTTTATATTTTATTAAACTTTTTCTTATATCATTTGGCTCTTCATTTGCAATTTTAATTAAAATTTTTTTTAAATAAAATAATATATTATCATTTATAATATTGTTATTAACTTCATCGAATTCAAAAGGTTTAATTAAAATACCATTATTTTCATAACTATAATTATGAGCAATAACAATAATTCTTTTTAAATCTCTTCCTAATTTTGTAATATCTAAATAATAATTTTTATCTAAATAATTAGAATTTTCTCGATATAATTTATAATCAAAATATTGTTCTTTATCTTCAATAAAATTTAAAATTTGATCAATAAAACTTTTAATTCCAGAACTAAAAACAAATATTTCATAATAAGAAGAAATACTATTTAAAAATTCTCTTAAAAAAGGCCTTAAATAAATAATATTTGTTCCTTTTGGAATATTTACTATAGTTTCTTCTAAATTTATAACAATTGTATAATTTTTTATTGGTGAAAAAGGGATTAAAGGAGCATTTTTTTTAAATAAATTTTTATAAGACTTTTTTGTTTTTAAATTAGATAATTGAAAATTAATACTTCCAATATTTCTATTATAATTATCTTCTAAATTTCTAGAGTTATAATTGTCAAAATTTCTATGAAAAGTTTGATAATTTTTAACTTCATTATTTTCAAAAGTTGAATGAAAATTAGTATTATAATTAATTGGACAAGTATTATGGGAATAATTATTATTATTTTTATTATTAATACTTGAATTTCTCATTTTTTGAATTCTTTCATTAATTAACATATTATTACTTTTCCTAAAGGGAAAAATAACTCCACTATTAGTTAAAGCTGCTCCAATATAATTTATATCAGTTGTTATAAAATCTCCTGGAGTTATAATTTTAGTGTTATTTAATTGTTTATATGAATATGATCTTTTTTTAGAATTATCATTTATAATATTAATATATATATTTTTATTATTTAAGGGTGAAGAATTATTATATTTTGATTTTTTTAAATTTCCAATTGATTCTTTTAAATTTTTTGGTTCATTAACATTTGATTGAATAGAATTAATAAAAAAATCATATATATCATTTGTATTGATTAATCTTATTCTTTTAAAAAGTTTAATAAAATTCATAGCAATTTTATTATTAATTTGAGTATAATTAGAAATAATTTTATTTAAATTATTATCTAAATCTTTACAAGAAACAGAAATCACAATTGATTCTTGTTTTAAATTTAATTTTTTTTTATTAATACATCTCTCATAAATTTTTTCAGTTAATAATTTATAAATATTTAAAATATTTTTCATATCTTCAACAAAAAAATGAAATGAATCTTGGTAACTTAAATCATAAAGAAGTATAATAGTAATAAAAATTAAATTAATTGCATAATTTATTAAAGGTAAATATTCATGAGATTCAGTCATTTCAATTATAAAATCAACATTATTATTAAATATGTTAATCCAATCATTACATAATTTTATGAAGTTTTTTCCACTTAAAAATAAAACTTGAATTTGATTAAATATATAATTTAAGGTATTTATTATAATTTCAATTTTATTATAATTATTAATTGAATTGGAATCAATATTTAATTTATTATCAGAAATTGATATTGGTCTTGAATAATAATTATTTCTTTGTCTTTTTAAATTTTCTATATTATAAGATTTCATTATACCATTTTGTTTAATTTTTGTAGGTAATCTTATTAAAGAAGAAAGGACATCTTGTTTATACAAACATTGATTTTTATTATCTCCTTTATATAATATTCCTTTTTTATTCATATTTGATATTAAAATATTAATAAATTAAAAATATAAATATAAAAAATATACTTAAAAAAATTACTTTTCATAAACCTTAAAATTAAAATAAAAAAAAAAATAAAAAAATGTCCGAGAAAAAAGTATCAAAAACTTTTTTACCAGCAAAGCCAACAATAGAATCATGTATTCAATTAATTCAACTTCTTCCAGTTAAAAAACGTGATAATAATATAGATGGAATAGCATCAATAATATATGATGATGATAATTTATTAAATGAATTTCTTCAAAAAGTAGATAATAGAACAGAAATTAGTGAAGAAGATCCAAAAGGAAAATTTATTAAATGTGAACAAAATCGTTTTGGTGATTCTTATAGAAGTCCAATTTCAAATGAATATTTTCCTAAAATAAATGATGGATATTTTCCAAGTGAAAATTTAAGAAAATTAGAAGAAAAATTAAATAAAATGTTTAAATTATATGCTAAAAATTATTATAATCAAAATACTATTATTTCTGTTTATTGTTGGGAATTTGGAAAAAATATTTCTGATGGATTTGGAGTTGGTATTTTAATAAAAAATAAAATAAAAAATGAAAAAGGAATTGAAAATGGAATTTGGGATTCTTCTAATATAGTTTCAGTAGATTTTTCTGGTGAAAAAGGAAAATTAAAAGCAAAATATAATTTAGTTACTTCTTTAATGTTAAATATGACTTTTGAAAATAAAATATGTGGAAAAATAAATTTAAGTGGTAGTTTAACTAGAAATGCAAGAAGTGTTGAAAATATTAATGATTATATTAATGATGATAGTCATATTGAAAATATTGGAGTTCTTGTTGAAGATTTAGAAACTTCTATTAGAAATTCTTTAGAAGTCATTTATGTTATGAAAACTAAAGAAATTATTGATAATTGTAGAAAAAATGCTGCAATTCAAAAATTTGGAATGAAACAACTTAATATAAAAGAGATGTTGATGAAGAAATAAATTTTTTTCTTTTTTTGAAATATTTTTTTGTGGGATGATGCAATTTTATTTTTTTATTACTTTTTTTTAAAAAAAAAATAAATATTTAATTGATTAATTTATAGATAAAAAAAATTGAAATTTTTAAAAAAAATATTTTTAAAAAGTTTTTTAGTCCTTAACTACTACTAATTTACTTAAATTTATATTATTTTAATAAACTATTTATTGTTTACGATATATAATATTGGTAAATATCTATATATAATTTTCTTATTCAGATAAAAATTTTTTAATGATATAATAAAAGAAGAGTCACATATTTACAGTTTTATAAGTTAAATTCTTAATTTTCTTCATTTAACTTTTCCTTCCAAATATTAATATTATCTTCACAATTATCAACATAGATTTTCAATTGAGGAAAAATAGAAAATAATAATTTAAAATCAGGAAGAACAACAAAAGAAATAAATCCAATTTGACTTTTAGGAATATTTGTATTATCTCTATCACATAAAAAATTAATTGGTAAATTTTCTTTTTTTTCTAAATCCCCTTCATTGAAAAATTCAGTAGTAACAAATTCAGTCCATTTAAAATAAATATTAAATTTTTTTGAAGGATTTGAAATATCAGAAGAATGAATGATAAAATTATATAAAATTTGTTGGTTATCAAAAATTTCTTTTTCATTTATATTTTTATTATTAAAATATTCTGAAAATTTATCGATTAAATTAGTATTATTGTCATTTGAATTTAATTGAATTTTTTCTATCAATAATTCCATTTCTTTCATTAAATTATTATGTTTAGAACCATCAGTCATTAAAATTCCTTTTATAATTCTTTGTTGAATAATATTAAATAAATCTTCGTTTAAAAATTCAAAAATATTTTCATTTTTTATAACTTCCATTCCTTTATTAAAATGCATATTTTCAAGAGGAGAATTATTATTATAAATTTTAGCTATTTCTGTTTTTTTATTTATTTGATAATTATTTGATAATCCTGGATGACATATATCATGAATTAAAGTTGCTATTAATAAAGAAGAAATATCTAATTTATTAAATATTTTTTTTTCAAGTAATTTTCCTTTTGAAATTATTAAATAACATGTTTGAAAAACATCACATGCATGAATAGAATTATGATAAGGATTTAAATTATATAATGAAGTTACTTTATTTGTAAAAGATTTTAATTTTTTTTTGGAGATTATTTCGAATAAATTTAATTTTTCAAAAACATAGTTTGATAAAATAAACATTAAAGACGAATTTTTTAAATTTAATTTATCTTTAAATTCAAATATATTAAAATTTATATCATCAATTTCAGATAATATTTTTGAATAATGAGATATTAAATTTTCATTTTCTGGGATTTTAAATGATATTATTGATAAATGTCTTTTTGAAAATAATTTGTTTACATATGAATTTGAGTTTTCATTTTTTTCGATAGAAACGTTTTTTCTATATGATATCATTTCAGACATTTTTTTTTATTATTTTTTTTTTTTCAATGATATTTATATATATTTTTTGAATAAAAATATTTTTTTTTTCTTTAAAATTTATTAGTTTTGATATAATAAATAATTTATTTTTTTTTTAAAATTATTTATTTTAAAAAATAATTAAAATTCATATATTATTTTTTCTTTATTGAAACAATAATTTAATATTTTATTTATTATTATATTAAATTATAAATACTTTCTACATTCTTCAACATTCCAGTTATTTTTTTTTAATAATTCATAAATTTCAATTGGTGTCATATTCTTATTTAAACTATGAACACATTCTAAAATTTTTTTCTTATGATCTTTATTTAATAATAATATATTTTGATAGGAAGAAAAAAATTTATTTAAAGCTTTTTCTTCATGATCTTCATTAATATCAATTTTTAAATTAAATTTAATTTTATCATTTTGTTTAATACTTATATTTTCTGAATATAATAAAAATTCTATATTTTCAATTATTAATTTATCAAAACTTTCTATATCAAAAAAAAAAATAACAGAACTTTTTGGATTAATAGAAAATTTTTTATTATAAGAATATTGAACATTTAAATAATTAAAGTTTCTCGCTAAAATAATTAAATCATCTGATTTTATTATATTAGAACTTTCATTTGTAATTTTAATTGGAAATTTTATTTTTTGATTAGGTGTCATTGAAAAATTATAATCATTTTCAGGTTCTATAAAAATTTCATTTGAAAATAATTTAAAAGGAATAATAGAATTTGGAGGTTTAAAATCATTAGTTTTTTCAATAAATTTAAAAGTAGAAAAAATATATGAAAAAAAACTATCTTTATATTTAAACATTGTATGTGAATGCTTTTTTTCACAATTTGAACAACATGAAAATCTATTACAAAAACAACATAAATATTTTTCATATTCTATTTCTTTATTACATATATCACATAATTCTCCTTTAAAGGGATTTTTTTTTTTTTTTAAAGTTTTAAATTTTTTCTCATTTTCTTTTAATTTATTAAATATTTCTTTTGAATTTAAAATTGGTTCTTCTTTAATTAAATCATTTATATAATCTTTATTTTCGTTGATATTAATAACAATTAAATTATCTTTTTTTTCATTTTGAATCTCTTCTTTTAAATTTAAATTATTATTAATTTTTTTTTCATCACCATTATTTTCATTTTGATTAATAATGTCTTTATTGTTTTTATTTTTATTATTTTCATTATTCTTTGATGTATCAATTTCTTCATTTAAATTTTCAATACTTATTTTTCTATCAAAAGAAAAATCAGAATTTGTTCTATCAAATGAAGAATTAATAGAATTAACTGGATTTATTTCTGAAATATTTGCTATAATTTTTAAATAATTTCCATTTCTTTCTTTATTTAAAATTTCGTCAAAATTTTCTTCATTAATTAATAAATAAGGTTCTTTTGTATTTATTGTCATTAATTTAATATTTGAATTTTCTGAAATATCATTAATTTTTTCTTTTATTTTATCCATCAATGAATGAAAAAAAGATTTTTCTTCTTCTTTTTTTAATTCAACTTGTAACTCTGTTCCTTTATATAAAATTTCAATTATTTCATTCATATTATAAATATTAAATTAATGAACAAATATTTTAAATAAATGGAAAAAAAGGATAAAATTTTAAACAACAAAAAAGAAAGAGAAGAAAAAAAAGAATTAAATATTAATGAAATAATTGAAAAAGTATTTAATATTGCAAATAAAAAACAATCTCTTTTTAGATGTTTAAAAATATTGAATCTAATTATTAAAAAAATAGGGACTTTAAAATCAGAAGAAAAAATACAAAAATATATTTTATTATTTGATAAAATCTTAAATTTTAAATATAAAAATACTCCAAGTATAATTGTTAATGAATATAAAAATTTATATAATTTATCCTTATCACAAATAACTTCTTTAGAAAAAAAATCTAAACTTTTTTCAATATTAAATTTATATAGTTTAATATATGAAAATGAATCTGAATTATATAAAGATGATAGTTTTATTTTTACAAAACTTATAAAAAAAATAAATGATATTTTTTTCTTTCTTCCTCCTTATGAAAAAAAAGAAGAAAAAATTTTAATTCAATTTAATAATGATGTTGAAAATAATATTATCATATATAATCAAAATTTAGAAATTGCTTTAAAGAGAAAAATATGTTTTCACATTTATTTAAATATTAGTATTTATTGTTCTCAAAATTTACATATTGATATTAAAAACTTATATAAAACTTTAATCACAGTTTATGAATCACTTTTAGATCAAAAAATAATTCAATTTTTTAGAGAATTTATTAGTTCTTCTTCACCTAAAATTAATAATAAAATTAATGATTTAGATAGTAAAACTAAAGTTACACCTCTTGAAAGTTATTATCAAGTTAATGATGCAAGAGAAGAGAAATTCATTATTGCAAGTATGGATAAATGGAGTTCTAAACAAAATGGAATTGTTAGTACAAAACAATATATTAATTAAAACATTTACATTTAATAATTTTTTTAAATTATATTTTATTTAAATCTTTATAATATAATCAATTACTTATTTACATATGTAAAAAGTTTTCATTATATTTTTCTATTTCTTATTAAATAATTTATCCCATTTACATATTTCTCACAATCTTCTTCATTTCTTGTTATTATATCATAACTTAATTTAGTGAAGTTTTTTTCATGAATTAATTGAATTGTGAAAGTTTTATTATTTTTTCTAAAACAAGTAGTTAAATTAGAAAGAGTAAAATTAAAGTGAATATTTTCATTTTCTAATTGTTTCATAAAAATATTATGATCATTGAATAAATTAGGAGTGATATACATTAAATATAATTTATCTTTCATACAAATAATTTTTGGTATAGTAATATTACAAATTAATTCTGTTTCATAATCTAATTCAGGTAAAGATTGAACATCATTATCAAAATCAAATATAATTTTATTTTGTTTTTCTTCATTATTACTATAATTAATATTATAATTATTATCATTTTCAGTCATTTTATTATTATTATTTGAATTATAATTTAAATCTGAAGATGTTTTTCTTAAAGAAAATAATCTATCTTTTTTATTATTTAAAAGATTATATTCATTCATTAAATCTTTTATACTCTTATTATTATTTGGTAAAGAAAACAATACTTTAATATATTCAACAGTCATTCTTTTATTTTCACTTTCAAAATTTTTATTTATGGCATCTCTACTTATATTAATAGAATTCTCACTAAAACTTTCATCTTCTTCTTCTTCTCCTTCTTCTCCTTCTTCTTCTTCTTCATCTTTAGAATTATTATTATCACTATTCTCATTATTATTATTAGTATTTGTATTATAACTATTATTATTATTATTTTCCATTTCTGAATCATTAACATAATTTTCATTTGAAGAAGATTCATTTTGTTCATTTGAATTTTGTTCAAATGTTGGACTTTTATTAGAATTTAAATTAAAAGAATTTAAATCTTTAATATCAGAAGATTTTATTTTTTCTTCTAAAAGTAATGGAGATATGTTTACAGGTTGGTTTCTTTGCATATTCTTTATTCTATTTTGTATTTTATTTTTATCAAAAGTATATTTTGATGGTTCCAAAGGAGAATTTTGATCTGATGATTTAAATAATGGAGTTGATGTTATATTTTGTTTAGACATTTATTTTAAATTTAATTAAATTATTTTTTTTTTGGACTTTTTCATTTGAAAATATTTTTTAATAATAATTAAAATTTTTATAACCCCAAAAATTAAACAATTTTATTATATTATAAAAATAATAATGAATTATTTGTTTTTTTATTTTTTTTTCTTTTTTAATTATAATGTTTCTTACAACAATTACAAATTTTTATCAGAAATATAAAAGTGTAATTTAATTATATACAATTCTTAATTTATGAATCATCAGAATTTAATTGAATTGATGGAATATCAAGATGAGGAATATTCTTATAAGTTTTAATTTTATTATTTTTAATATTTTCCTCAATATTCAAATTTTCATCTATTTTTTTTCCACATTTTTATTTTCATTATGATTAACATTAATATTTAAATTTATATTCATATTAACGTTTACATTTTTAGTTTTTAAATCAATATTATTCTCTTCCTTAATTTCTTTATTGCCGAAATTATTGTTTTTTAGATAATTATCTAAAATCATTAAACTTCCTTTTTTTCTTTTTAAATAAATTTCTTTTTCATTTGAATCAATAGAACTTATTTCTTGTTGTTTAGTGGTATTAGTAACAAAGGAATTAGTAAAGTTATTTAAACTTTTTGTAATATCTTCATTTTTATCTTCTTCAATAATATCACTGGCATTAATATATTTTTTATCATATTTTCCATTAATATAAATTTCTTTATATTTATTCATTTTTTCATTAATTAATTCCAAATCTTTTTTATCTTCTTCTTCCTGATAAATCAAATCGTCTAATTTTCTTCTTAATTGCAATATTTTCATATTTAATTGCTGTTCAATATTTTGAATTTCTGATTTTGAAGTTAAATGAATATCTCTTTCTTCTTCTCTTATAAAATCCAGTCTTTTATATTCATGAATTTTATCTTTTGCACACTTTATAAAAAAATCTAATTTTATCATTTCATTTTCAACTGTAAAATTTAAATTTTTTAACTGAGCAATTTCAAAATTAAGATTTTTTATTGTTGAATTTTTTTCTTCTTCTTCTTTGAAAAAATTTTCATTCTAAAAAATAATAAACAATAAAATAATGAATATTTTACTTTTTTTAATAATTCATTTCTTTGTTGAGTTTGATTATTTAAAGAATTAATTAAAGATTTTTTTAAATTTACCAGAGTTTCAATAATATAATTTGAATTATCATTTTCAGGAGAATTTGAAAAAAAATTAACTTGATGATATTTAATTAAATTTGAAAGAGATTCTAAAGAAGATTTTTGATGACGAAACATATCTTCTCTACTTACATCCATAAATATAGGAGATGATTGGGCTTTTGAAGGCTTTGTTGTTCCTCTAAATGTAAAAGCTTTTCTTCTCATTTTTTATTTTTTAATTATTAATTTTTTTTTATTAATATTTTTGGTTGATTATATTATATTTTTTTATATTATTTTATTTTTAGACGGTAATTTTAAATAAATATATCTTAAATATAATGGAAATAATATATTAATGTTATATTAAAAACATAATAATAACTAATATTTAGTAACTAAAAAAAAGTAAAAAAAAACCAAATAGAAAAACCAAATATAATATAATAAAATTACTAAAAAAAAGAAGAAAAAAAGAATAAAAAAAAATACTGAAAAAAAAAATTTCTTTATAAAAAAAAACTATTTAGAAAATAAAACAATCATCCCTATGATGTCTATGATAAGGAGGAGGAGGTCCTCTATGAAAATGATGAGGTGGAGGATGATGATGAAAAAGAGGAGGTGGTGGCACTATATGAGGTGGAGGTACATAGACAGGAGTAGGTTGAACTATAACTTGAGGTTGTGACATAACAACAGGAGGTTGAGTATACACTGTTTGTTGCATTGGAACTTGTCCTGGTATTCCTGTGTTGTATACTGGAGTTGTGTATCCTATCGGATTTGGATTTGATGTAAAACCTGAACCGTAAACTGTGTTATACATTTTTTTTTTTTTTTATTCTTTTTTTTTTTAATGGTTTTTTAAAGGTTTTTTATTTATGTTTTTTTTTTAAATTTAAAGTTTTTTATAATCTATTATGGTTTCTAAAATTTTTGAATGCTTTGTTTGTGATTTTATTCAACAATTAAAATTAGTTCCGCAAGTTCAATGTGAAATTGTTTTTATTGTTTCGTTTTTTGGAATTTTTTTAAGTTTGTTAATTGCGTTAAAAAGTTATTTAATTTCAGTTTATTTACTTAAAAATTTTTATAATCATATTGATTATTCTGAATTTAGTTCTTTAAATTATATTGAAATTAATTTAGAAAATAGAGAATTACAATTGCAAAACTCTTTTCAAGATATTTCTTTAATTGCTTCAAAATTATTTCAAAATATATATTCTGAAGTATCAAAATCAACTTCAATTTTATATATTAATGATTCACAAACAATAGTATTTGAATGTAATAGTGATAATATTGAAAATGAAGAAGCAGATAAGAGAATTTGCTATCTTAAAAAAAATAATTTGGTAAATGATAATAATATTATCATTACTTTGAATTATTTATTTGATATTTATTTATATCCTATTTATAATCATATTAATATTTTTCATAGTAATATTTTTGAGAAAAGGAATTTAGAAAGTCATTTAATTTTTGCTTTTAAAGATGAAAATATATATTATTATCCAGGAAATAATTCTTTAAATTCTCAAACCAATTTCACCATAATTAAAGAATATGTGAATAATAAAACTATAAAAAATGTTAAAGATATTTCAAGTTTTACAGAATTATTTCCAAATAATCTAAAAGACTATAATAATATATATGATCTTCCAGTTTTTAATGAATTTACAAATGATTTTCCTTTTAGTTATAAAGATAATACTTCAATAATAAAAATAAATTCTTTTAGTTTTAAATTAACTGATTCTTCCAAATTTATTGTAGATAATCTGGATTATGTAGTTTTTGTATTTGGAATACCTTTTATCTCAGATATTGTGTATGATGATGTTATGAAAAGAATATCAGGATTAACAATTTTAAAATCTGAATATTTATATCCATATCATTTAAAAAATAATTTTTATTGTGAATTAGTGAAAAGATTAGGTGATCAAATAACATTATCTTTAAAAGATACAAATGCTTTATATATTGATCAATGTTTTAATGCAACTAGAAATATTGATAAATATAAAGATTATCATAATCTGAAAGATATTACTTTTTTAGAAGAATTTTTAGTAAATTTTAATTTATATAATAGAATAAAATTAACAAATGAAAGTTCTAATCAAAGTCATACAACAATAGAATTAGATAAAATAATAAATGAAATAGAAGAAAATATAATAAAAAATAGAGCAACAAATTATAACCAAACAATAAATAAAATAATATCAATTAATAATAAAGATTATAAAGTAAAAAAATCCTTTTCTCCATTAAATTCTTTTTCCTTATTAAACTATTATTATCCAATAACAACATTGTCATTAAATTTTTTAATAAAAAATGAAGGTTTTAATAAATTTATAAAGGAAGATATTAAAATAGCATTTTATTCAAAAATAATAAATATATTAATTCCTCATTTTATAATATTATTGATCTTTATTTGGGTTATATCAATAATTTTATCAAAATTTTCACAACAATTAAATAATCCAGTTCAAAAACTAAATGATCCAAGTTTTATAACAGGTCAAATTAATGAAGAACAAAATTTAAAAAATGATTCAAAAAAAGAAACTAATATAGATGAATTTAAAGAATTAATTAGATTAATTAATGAAATGGTTAAAGGAGATATTGATTTAAAACAACCTCATACAAAAAAGGAAGAAATTAGTTATAAATTAGATATGGAGAAATTTAATAAAGAATTTGAAAAAAATAAAATTTATAATATTATTGTTAAAAAAGATGAAATTGAAAATATTTTAGAAGAAGGAAATTTTTCCTGTGAAATCATTAAATTTGATATTGAAAATATTAAAAAAGATAAATTTGTAAAAAAAAGTTTATTATTTACAAAAGCAACTGAAATAAAAGATAATTTAGAAAATGAAAGCGATGATGAAAAAAAAAAAACAATGAATAAAAATTTCAAATTTGAAAAAAAAAAAAAAAAAAATTATATTAATAGTGAAAAAAGTGTAAAAACTGAAAGATTTGGTAAATTATTTAAAAATGATAATACTTTACAAAACAGAAATTCTCTTATATATTATGATTTTAAAAAAGAATATTTTCCTTCTTGGTATTCCCATCATCATTTTGAAGAAGAAAAAGAAGAAAAGAAAATAAAAGAAATTACAATGCAAAATGTTTTAGCTGAAAACAATGATAATTTATTAAATAATAATACTACTAATTTTTTTAAAAATGATTTTTTTGAAAATTCTAATAAAATCATAAATAATCAAGAAAATAAAAAAGATACTGAAAAAAATACAAAAAAAACTAATGAAAGTGAAAGTGATGAAGAAAATATTTATGAAGAAATTGATACAAGTAAAAAAAATCATCCTAACAATTTATTTAATCAATAAAACAAATATTTTCATTATAATAAAATATTATAAATTTAATATCAATTAAATTAAAAATAATTTAAAATTAATGAAATTTAATGATGTATTTTACAATTAATAAATTATAAAAAAATTAACTATTAATTAATTTATTAAAAAAATAATTAAAATAATAATTAAGTAGTATAAATCCTTGTTTGGTTTTAAATTTAATAAAGTAAAAAATGCAAAAAACCGAAAAAAATTCTATTCCATCAAACGAAAAATTAAATAATAACTTCTTCAAAAACTCCTTAGATATTTCTTTAAAAAGAAATGAACAATTTAAGGAAAATAATATAAAAAATTTTGGAAAATCAATTTATAAAAAATTAATTGCAGTAAAAGTTGTAAAAGAATCAATGGAAATTATTTCTATTCAAACAAGAAAAAATCCATTAAAAATCTTATTAGATGCTGTTAATAATTCTATTATAAATAATAATCTAAATAATAAAATTCCAAATTTAAAAAAAATAAATTTAGGAATTTACTTTATTATAAAAGGAGCTAAAGAAGAAAGCTTTAAAAAGAAAAAAAATATTTCTGAATGTTTAGCTGAAGAAATAATTAAATTATCAAAATTAAATATTGGAAAAAATGATTTCACATAATATCGAAAGAAGAAAATATATTAAAATATATTTTTTTCTTTTATTTTAATTCAACTTTAGTAATAAGGTAAAGTAGGAAAATAAAAATTAACATATTTTCTTTTTTAATATATTCATTAATAAAATTATTAAATTTTATATTTTTAATCTTTTTATTTTAATAATTAAAATAAAAATAATTATCAAAAATTTAATTTTTTTTTTTAAAATCTAAAAGTGAATATTCTAATATATAATCAATAATTTTTTCAATTTTTTTTTTTTCAATATCATGTTTATCTATAATTTTTTTAATTAATATTTCTTTTTTAATTCCCTCTTCGATCATTTCTTTTTTTACTTTTTTTTTAATTTCATTAAAAGTAATTCTTGGAATTCCAATTTTTTCTAAAAATTTTTTTTCAGCTTCTAAAATTTCTTCTTCTCCTAATCCTAATTCATTATTATTTTTAGAATTTCTTAAAAATTTTTTTATATTATTTTCAAAGTTATTATTTTTAATATCTTTCTTATTTTTAATTTCTTTTTTATTTAATTTTTGATTCATTTTTTCAATTTCTTTTTGTATATCATCATAAGTTTTACAACCTAATTCTTTATAATATTTTAATTGATTCAATCTTAATTTTATATTTTTTTCCAAAATTGCACCTTGATATATTGTATTAAATTGTTCATTTGTAACAAAACGAAAAAAAGGTTTTAAAGAATTATAAATTTCTCTATCTTCTTTAAGTAATTTTTTTTCAAAATTAATTTGTTTTTTAACATCAAATAAATTTCTTTCAATTACAAATTCTTTTCTTTTAATTCTTTCATCTAATTCAGCATTATATATTTTTAAATTTTGTATATTTTCTTCATATTTTTCTTTAGGTTCATTATCATAAAATTCTATTTCACTTAAACCTAATTCAGCATCATTTAAATATTCTATATCAAATTCTCTTCTTTTTCTCCAATAACCTAAAATTTCACTTGCATTTGCTAAAACTTGATTTCCATCTTTTTTATTTTTCCTATTTTTAACTAAACTTCTTGATCTATTTATATTATTATTATTTTCATTATTTGAAAAAGGAATATAAGTAATATCTTTTATTATTTTTTCTTTTTCTAAATTTTCTTTATTTTTATTCTTTTTTCCTATTTCTTTATTTTTCATTATATTTATTATTTCAGGAATATTATCTTTACTATTTTTATAATAAAAAGTATAATAATGAGCTTGACATTCATGAATTCCTTTTCCTATACTTTTTGATATTTCATCCCAATTATCTAAACCTAATTTTTCTATTGCTCCTAATAATTTTAATTCATCTCTAATTGACCAATCTTCAGTAAATACTTGCTGTTTATTTAATTTATCTATTATTGAATATGTTAAATTTTCTGATTCTTTTTTATTTTTAAATTTTGAAATAAAACAACTTAAACAATTTATTTCAAATAAAGATATATTTGTATTGTTATTTTCAGGTTTTAATTTTAATGTCTTTTGTGGTGTGCTTATATTTTGATTTTTTTGATTTAATAAATTTATATTACTTGGATTTTGAGGAAAAATAAATTTAATATAATTTGTTATTTCTTTGTTACAATTTGAGCATAATACTTTTGTTGAACATATTGTATTGATTGAACAATTTTCTATTGAATCAATTTGATTTTCTCTTATTTTCTTTAATGTTTTTTGTAAACTTTTTGCTCTTTTTTTACTATAATATGATTGACCATATAATGAACGTCTTCTTCTTTTTCTTTTCTTTAAAAGAAATTTCACCATTTGTAATTTAATTTTTAATTTCATTCAATAAAAAAATATTTTATTAAAATTTAAAAATTAGAATTATTAAAGTTGAAATACGAAGTATTATACTTCTCTTATAATATTTTCCCTTTATGTTCATATATTTTTTCCAAATATTTGAATTAAATAATTAAAAAATTTTATCATTAAATATTTTTCATTATTGTTTAAAAATTGAATTTTTTAAAGCTATTATATAATATATAAATTATATATATTGCTAGAATTTATTTAAAATATTTATATTAAAAATAATTGTTATCAAATATATTATTAATGTTATTATCTTTTTTTTTTTCTGAAGCCTTCAATTAATATTTTGATGATAATTCTCTAAATAAAAGAACAATTGATTGGGAAAAATTATTTTATAATTTTTTCAAAACTCAAAATCATCAAAATTTAAAAAAATTAATGAAAAAAAAATTAAAAAAATGAACCATTCCTCAGATCAATCAAGTATAGGAATCAAAATAATAATAATTGGTAATTCATCATCAGGAAAAACCTCAATAATAAAGAAATATATATATAATCAATTTTCTCAAACATACAAGGCAACAATAATATCTCATTTTGATTTTAAAATAGTAAAATATAATGATCAAATGTATCGTCTTCAATTTTGGGATTTAGCAGGTCAAGATAGAAGTCCAGAAATGACAAAATTATTTTGTCAAGATTCAAATGGAGTAATAATATGTTGTGAAGTAAATAAAAGTGAAAGTAGAAAGGATACTTTAAAATGGAGAGAAAATTTAATTAATAATAGAATTGATGTTAATAATATTCCTATTATTTTATGTGAAAATAAATCTGATTTATTAAATAATGATATGGATAATTTTCAAGATTTAGAATTTTTTTCTAATAATAATCAATTTACAAAATGTTTTAGAACTAGTGCCTTAAGTGGATTTGGTATTGAAAATATGATGAAATTTATTTTAGAAGATATTGTTAAAAAAATACAAAATGAGGAAAATGATGATTATTATGAAAAAATTAAGGATGGAAGTTTTCAAATTCATAATTATAAAAAAAATAATAATCATAATCAAGAAAAAAAATGTTGTTAGAAAAGAATTTTTTTTGAATGTTTTGTTATTAGTTATATATATTATAATTTATTAATTATATTTTTTATTTTTAAATATTAAATAACATTAGATTAAAATAATAAAAATTATTTTTAACATTTATTTTTAATTTTTTTAAATAAATAACAAAAATACCTAATTTTTTTATTGAGTTTTTTTATCACCATAATTAATATTATTATTTTTATAAATAATATTATTATTTTTCAAAGGTTTAATTCTATTATCCATTAAAGTTAAAATTAATTTATCAAAATTACTAAAATGAATAAAACTCAAGCTGAAAATTCCTAAAATAAATGAAAAAATTATATCAATAATTTTATGAAAAATCCAACTACTCCAAAATATAGTATAAATATTATGAAATAGTAAAAAAGTAGTAATATAATAAATTATTTTCATATTATTAACTTCAATATTTGATTCAATAAATACATTTGAAGTATATTTTATATGAATTAACATTGCTCCACTTAATAAAGCAGCAAATGTATGACCTGAAATTTTTAAATTTAAAGCTTTTACTGGTAATAAAACTTTATGATAAATTAGAAAAAAATAAAAAAATAAAATTGCATTAGTAATTATAAATCCACTTCTTATTTTTTTTAAATATTTTATTTGAGAGATAAAATTTGACTTTAAATGTTTATTGTAAATCAAGAGTAAATATATGAAAAAAATGATTGATAATATTGATGGAAAGAAAAAAAAATATGTTCTTAAAAATGGAATTCCTGTTAATAAACTTTTTTTCCCTATTTTTTCTCTTTTTAAAGAATATATTATTTTCATTATAAATCCAAAAAAAATTGATAAAGTTAAATAACTCCAATAATTAAAATACATTTTAGGAGTTGTATTATTTAAATTTCTTTTTATTGGATGATTTTTATTTTGAAGATTATTATCATTTTTTTCCATAATTTTGATATATAAAAATATTTATTTATTTAAGAATAAAAATGATTTATTATAAATATATTTATTTATTGATATAATTTAATTTCCCTAATAAAATAATATAAATTATTTATAATAAACAATTTTTTTGCTTTTAATTTATAAAAAAATTATTATTCATGTAATAACATTTTTTTTCCAAAAAAAGAAAACTAATAATTATACAAAAAACAAAATATTTCTTTTTTTTTTATAAAAAAACTTTTACTCATTCAATCTTTTATTATGTTTCCTACTTCTATTTTTAAAATTATTTTTTGGTAAAACTAAAGGAATAATACTAATATTTTCATCGAAATTATCTATATTTTTTTTTTTATTTAAATTCATCACTTTAGGAAGTATTTCATAATTTTTTTTTGAAAAATCTCTAATATATGAGTTTAAATATAATATTTTTGTATTTTGTCTATTTGAAGGAGAAATATTATTTTTATTTGGAGATAAAGGAAGAGAATCTTCTTTTTTTAAAAATTGATTTCTCATAATATTTCTACTTAAAGAATTTGATTTTGAGTTAAGATTATTGTAATTATTATATTTAAAAGTTCTTGAAGTTTTAATTTTACTCATTGATGTTTCTAGTATATTTTCATTTGAATTTATTTCTGATAAAAGAGGTTTATGTTTTAAATTTATATATGATTTTTTTTCTTGAATTTTTATTGGTGAATTATTATGGACTTGTATTTTTAATTTTGTTTTATTTTTTAATAATTCTGATTTAATTTTTGCATCTTTTCTATTTTTTTTTGGTGTAATTAAATTTTTTTTTGATACAGAAAGATTCTTTTTTGAACTATGTGAACTCAAAACTAGATTTTTAATGCTTAATCTTTTAATAGAATTTCTTTTTTCTTCTTTAATTTTATTTAATTCTTCCTTTGTTAGAATTTCAAAACATTTTTGTTTGATTTTATTAATTTCTAATTTTTTAATTTTATTATAATATAATATTTTGTCAATATAATCTTTTCCAATTTTAAAAAAAGCGATTTTTTTTTCTTTTTTATTTAAAAAAATATTTTTATAACTTCCAAAATTTAATTTTCCTTTTTTTTCTTTTTTTTTAAATAAATTTAAAAAAATACAAGCAAGCATAATTAATTTAGCATTTTTTAAATTATTTCTCATATTTAAAATTTCATTAAAAGTTTTTGGTATTTCATCATTTATATTTCTAGTTATCCAAGGATGTCTAATAGCTTTATCAGCAGAATATCTCCAAGAAGGATTAATTTCTAATAATTTCTTCATTAATGAATTTCCCATAAAAGAAATATTATTACAAAATTGAAAATTCCAATTTTTTAATTTTTTTAAAAATTCATCTTTTAAATCTCCTTTATTATAAAAAGGATGTTGTCCATTATTTAATAACATATATAATATTATTCCAATTGACCAAATATCAACTGTTTGACTATATGATTTTTTTTCTATTTGTTCTGGAGCCATATATAATAAAGTACCACAATAATCTCCATATAATAAATTATTATTAAAATTTTGTGCTGATAAACCAAAATCAATTAATTTTATACTTGTTAAATCATTTTCTCTTGAAAACATTATATTTTCTGGCTTTATATCTCTATGACATATTTGTTTATTATGTAAATATTCTACTGCTGAAATTAATTTTTCTATTATAATACTTGCTTCTTTTTCTTTTATATTTTTATGACTTTTTATATATTGACTTAATGTTCCATATTTTATAAATTCCATTGTAATAAATAATTTTGATATTGTTTCAGTATAATCTAAATATTGAACTATATTTTCATGATTTAATTGCTTTAAAATTAATACTTCTTCTTTCATTTTTGTAATAAATTCTGTCTTTGCCTCTCTTTTATTTATCATTTTAATGGCTACTTCTTTATTATTTAATTTATCTAAAGCATGATAAACTGTTCCAAAAGAACCATTTGCAATTTTACCTAAAAATTGGAAATTAGGATTTAAATTATATAATTCATCATTTTTAATTTCATCTATATAAACTTCCATAAAACCAAAAATTTAAAAATTTTTTTATAAATTAAAATTTATCTTTTTATAAAAATTAAAATATATATTTAATCTTCATTTTTTTCTACTAAAGTCCCTATTGAACCGAGAAATCCATTTAATAGATTAAATCTAATATTTAAATTTTTGTTCCAAATTAAGCATGCTTTTTTTAATAAAGTATTAACAAAAGAAGCTCTGGTAAAACTACCATAAAAATAAATAGTATCTATATTATATTTTATAGCACATAAATTTGCAATATTAGTAATATGTAAACATATCATATATAATAAACCCACTGCAATATCTTTAGCATCAAAACAATTATTTTTATCAGTGATTAAATCACATATTTTCCCAAAAGAAATAGGAATTTCTTTATTTTCCATATTTTTATATTTATTTGAATTTTTTCCATAAATTTCTTCACTAGTTAAATCTATTTTGGAAAGATCACCATTTTCAGCTAAATTAATTATTTCATTATAATTATCATTTTTAAATAATATTTTAGAAAGTCCAATTAAAGTTCCTCCTCCCATAATTGTTCCTGCAACTCTTTGAATATCTTTTTTATAAGGAGAATTTACTTTTAATATACTTACTCCACTACCAATATTTACTGTTAAATGAGGATATTTTAAATCTGATTTTGGAACATAAATTTTTTTATTATAAGAATCTAATTTATATATAAATGAATAATTTTTTATAAAAATATATCCTTCAACTAAACTTATTAATTCATCATTTTTTATAAATTCTATTTTAAAATCTTGTTTCATTAATCTTTCAAATTTATATGCTCCTCCTCCAGTTGCATACATTTCATTAATAGGACAAATTTGATTTAATTTATTTAATAAAGGTTTTATTTCATTTTCAAAATCTGATGTTGGAAAAACTATTAAATGAATTAAATAATTTCCAGTTTCTATTTTTCGAATATTTTGAAAAGAATTTAATATATTTTCTATTTCTATTTCACTTTTAGAATTTACTATTGCAAATTTAACTAAACTTCCTCCTATATCAAGACCAATTAATATTTTATTTCTTATTTTTTTCAAACGTAATAAAGGTTTTTCTTCTTTTTTCTTTTGTAAATTTTTATATAATAAATCATCTACTTTTTTTAATTCATGTTCTTTATGATTTTGTTCTAATATTTTACAATCTGAACAAAGAAGAATATTACAATTTTTACAATAATAAATTAATTTTATATTATGATTTGGACAATTCTCTATTTGAGATTTTAATTGAGATAATATAAATGTATTTTTACATAAAGGACATTCACATTTATTCTCTATTATACATTTTTGTGTACATTTTTCACAAAATATTTTTTGGCAAAAAGGACATATTGATATTTCTTTTATGTTCTTTTGACATAATGAACATTTTATTATATTTGCTATTGCTGTAAAAGAAGAGATTTTTTCCATTTTTTATATCAATAAATTAAATAAAAGAATTCTTTATTTTAATTTTTTTATCACGTGTATTTCATTAATTAATATTTAAAAATAAAAAAAATAAAAACAAAAATAATAATCTTTAAAAAAAATTATAAATAAAAAAAAATTAAAAATTTATCATCTAAAAAAAAATGTCTCATTCTCGTTTTGAATATGTAAAACAATATGAACAACATTTTGATTTATTAAAAAATACATATATAACAATAAGAATAGATGGAAAAGGTTTTACTAAATTTTCAGATGCCCATCAATTTAAAAAACCAAATGATTTAAGAGCTTTAAAATTAATGATTTTATCAGGATTAAATGTTATGAAAAATTATACTGAAATATTTTTATCTTATGGTCAAAGTGATGAATTTTCATTTTTATTAAAAAGAAATGCTCAATTATATAATAGAAGAAGTGAAAAAATATTAACAAATATTGTTTCTACTTTTACTTCATCTTATGTTTATTATTGGGATAAAATATTTAAAGATGTTAAATTAAAATATCCTCCTTGCTTTGATGGAAGAATTATTTTATATCCTTCTTTTCAAAATATTAAAGATTATTTATGTTGGAGAGTTACTGATTGTCATATTAATAACTTATATAATACTACTTTTTGGGCTTTAGTTAATCAAGGAAATTTAAATAAAGAACAAGCTCATGAAAAATTAAAAAAAACTGTTTCAAGTGAAAAAAATGAAATTTTATTTAAAGATTTTAAAATAAATTATAATAATGAACCTAATATTTTTAAAAAAGGAACTTTAATATTAAAATTAAAAGATATAAAATTTAGAAATTTATATAAATTTGATGAATTAATTGTTAAAGATGATGATTTTTTTAAAAGCTTTGTCTCTGATGAAGGAAGTAATTTAGTTCTTTGTCATGAAGATGTATTTAAAGATAATTTTTGGGATAAAGAGAAAATTGACTTTGATTAAGAAAATTCATTTTTTTTTAAAAAAGTATTTGAAATAATATATTAAAAAAATTTTTATTTATAAAATTAAGTAATAATAAATATATTTATCTTTTATAAATTAAAAATAATTAATTAAAATTATTTAATTAGTTTTCATTTTCAAATTGGGGATTGGGGATTGGGG